>JASWJB010000070.1:0-156934 GCA_032433595.1 Conoideocrella luteorostrata
AGCTAGCTCTCTTTTCCTTTGTACAGAACCTCTCCTCTCTCTAGATAGCTTATGTAAATAAGGGATTAGATTAGACTAGGCGAGCAGATTAGCTTTCTTTAGCAAAATAGACCCTATCCCAACCCTAGCTCTCTTTTCCTTTGTACAGAACCTCTCCTCTCTCTAGATAGCTTATGTAAATAAGGGATTAGATTAGACTAGGCGAGCAGATTAGCTTTCTTTAGCAAAATAGACCCTATCCCAACCCTGCCTCTCTTCTAATTATTAACCTAACTATATTATGTCTTTTAATGTAACTATATATACCTAATTTAATAAATAATATAGCTACAAATCCTATATTCTAACCCATTAGGCTCTAGGTTATTAACATATAGAATAGCGTGTTTACCCACTAGCAATAAGTATTTCTTTAACTCCTCTTAATTCTTAATTAATCCTAGAATCTTCTTAACTTCTTATATAATAATTCTGTTTTATTACTAAAATTAATAAATACTATTTTTATAAATGTAACTTTATTTTATCCTAAATACATAGCTATCTATAGTTTTTATAAAATATAAATAAGAACTTAGGGTTATATATAAATAAATATATCCTAAATATAGTTATAGCTTAACTAAAAATAATTATTTCTTAGGCTTACTTACTATATAATAGTATAGGCTATCTTTATTATTATTACATAGACTTTCACGGCAACCCTACTATTTACCTTTTCTAGCTATTAGTATAAAACTAGCCTAACTTTTTTAAATTTAAAATAATTATTTATAATACTAAATTAAATTTTAGTGTCTTATTTACGTTTAAACTTATTAGAAATATTTTTCCCTTATTTTCTATAGCTCTATATACTATAAAACTGCTTAATTATGTATACACTGCTCTTTTAATTATATTTACCCTATGTTGTTTTTGTGGGTTAAATTTTTGGGCGGGGTTTTTATTTATGTCTACTACGCATGTTCGGCGCATTAATGATAGCCCTTTAAGAATAACTTTAGTATAAATATTACTAGCTTTAATACTATTAGTACTAATATCCAGAGGGGTAATTTTAGGGCTAGCTAAACTAAGCATAGCCTTTCCTGCTTTTATTAATAAGCCTAATAATATAGTAAAGGAATTTAATAATAATAAGTCTAAGCCTCTTAAATAATATAGCTAAAAAGGAAAACAAAAGAGGTTACTTACTACTTAATCTTTATTAATTACTAAAAAAATGCTATCCTTAGCTTAAAAATAGTTAAAAATAAGGAGAAAATTAGTAATACTAGCGTTATAAACTAAGGCACTAGCAAAGTAACTAAAGTTTAGTAATATAATTAAGGAAAAGGCAAAAAAAATAGTAAGAAAAAAAAATATAGTAAAAAAGAAAAATAGCTTAAAAAGAGAGTAAATATAATTAATAAGAGTATAGGACTTAATTAATTAGTAAGAATTTTAGATTACTTAAGATTATTTATACTATAATACTATTAAAGCCTTATTTATATATAGAATTTTATTTTATAATTAGAATTTTATTTAATTAAAAATAAACTTACTAAAATAATAAATAAAATCTATTAAGGCTATACTAAATTTAGTTAAGAGAAACTTTTACTTTATTACTATTATTTTTAAGGCTAAATTTTACTTTATTACTTTTATTTTTTATAGTAATAATAATATTATATTATCCTTACTAAGATTAATAAATAAATAAATAGATTTAATACTATACTTATAATAAGGGGTATAGGGTTATTTTAAATATTTTAAATTAATAAAGTTAATATAAAGGGGGTAAGGTTTAGTATTTATATAACTAAAATAGTTATTTTCTTTTTATATTACGTAGCACTTATTATGTAAAATAAATAGCTAAATCTAATATAAGCTATACTAGTTACTTACGTAATAGATCTAACTTATAAAAGATTAAATCTTGCCTATTAGTAAATAGAAGAATAATAACCTTATAACTATCTAAGATCTAACTTATTATTGCTTTGTTTTACTTTCCTTTACCTAAATACTACTAATACTAATACTATAGCTAATATAAACAACTAACGTGTTACGTCTAGCAACCCACTGGCTGTATCCAGCACGTAACGTGCTAGAACCAGCACGTAACAAATAAGTATTTCTTTAACTTCTCTTAATTTTTAATTAATCCTAGAATCTTCTTAACTTTTTATATAATAATTCTTTATTTTATTACTAAAATTAATAAATATTATTTTTATAAATATAACTTTATTTTATTCTAAATATATAGCTATTTATAGTCTTTATAAAATATAAATAAAAACTTAAAGTTATATATAAATAAATATATCCTAAATATAGTTATAGCTTAACTAAAAATAATTATTTCTTAGGCTTATTATATAATAATATAAGCTATTTTTATTATTATTATATAGACTTTTATAGTAACTTTACTATTTACTTTTTTTAGCTATTAGCGTAAAACTAGCCTAACTTTTTTAAATTTAAAATAATTATTTATAATACTAAATTAAATTTTAGTATTTTATTTATATTTAAACTTATTAGAAATATTTTTCCCTTATTTTTTATAGCTTTATATATTATAAAACTACTTAATTATATATATATTACTCTTTTAATTATGTTTACCCTATATTGTTTTTGTAGGTTAAATTTTTAGGCAGGGTTTTTATTTATGTTTACTACACATATTCGGCGCATAAATAATAGGCATACTATGGTGCTTTTTTTAAGAATTGATTAATTCTGTTAGTTTGTATCCTCGTATGCTCAGAGTAGCACTGCTACGGTATCAGCGGTTCAGGCCTGGACAACAAACCCTAGAACCAATCCAAACGGCAGGTTTAAATTATTCGGGGCAATTCTCGGGAGTCCAGTTACTTAGCACGAATAATCTAATGCATAATCGTACAGAATGCTGTAAGGCATCTCAAAAGAAGCCTTTTTACATGAAGCATGAGACTTACTTGACTGGTCACATTCAACCCAGTTGTGGAATTAAATAGCACATATGCGGAATATTAATAAGGCACGTCTTCAATACCGACACTCTGAATGAACAAGCTACGTATGAGGATACGACTAGGAGCCATGTCACAGAAATCTGAAGTTCAATCCTTCCTTAGATTATCTCGATATCATACATTAAACAGCTGTTAATGAAGCGAGTAGTCTATATATTAATATCAGACATTTATAGACGTAGCATTTATTGTGACGGCTGTCTAAGAATTATCTTGGGAAGTCCAAAATTTTCTCTGCAAGTGTCGGCGAACGGGGTGGGGGGTTATCGTTTCAACTTGTATGCAAGCTTGAACAATGTCGCATCACAGCCCGCGTTTGTTCCCTCGGTTTACTCATCCCCACTTTAATGGCACCCCAAGCGCATCACCCCCTCATGACAAATTGAAACCCCCACCACAGAGAAACAAAAGCGTATAAAGACGCTCCTCTGCTCCGTTCGAGAGACGGCAGATAGACTGAAACCCACACAGACAACGGCTCTCTGCACCATGTCGCAAACCGCTCACTTCGACATCAAAGAGCACATAGTGCCCGGATGCTATATCCGCGAGTATCCAAGCATTGTTAAGGGGAGGCAAGAAGAACTGCTGCATCTACATGTCAAGCAATACACGCCACGAGACGGACTGTTACCCAATAGGGATGCTGTGACTTTGATTGCCATGCACGGCATTGGCCTGCCCAAGGTCCGGAACCTGTCTCGTGTGTCTTGATTTGTCTAACAACATGTTAACGTAGCGCTACAGGAACTCTATGAGCCGCTATGGGATACTCTGTACGAACAGTCAGCGTCGTGTGGCTTTTCTATCCGCGCCATTTGGATAGCAGACATGGCTTCCCACGGCGGAAGTGGTATTCTGAACGAAAAGACAATGAGCAATGACTGTACGTTCTGCAGTCCGGAATTTCTTTTACTCAACTAACCTGGTAGTTTCGTGGATGGATCATGCCCGCGATGTATTATCCATGATCAATCATTTCCACGAACAGATGCCACGACCGCTTATCGGTGTTGGCCACAGCTGTGGTGGCCTTCAAATGTAAGCTTCTCACCCGATGCAAATGATACAATAAAAGACCTCCTGACAATAGGTACACAGGGCTCAACTCTCATTCATGCATCCGCGGCTTTTTACATCTTTGATCTTCCTAGATCCAGGATTTATCGTGTCTCCGACGCCTTTGGGACTTCTCGGCGACGGGCCCGGGCCCGTTAACTTCAACACCTACCGCAGAGACCTCTGGCGCAACCGAGCTGCCGCTGCGTCGTTTGTAGAAAACGTCTCCCCTGACTGGGACAAGAGGGCCATCGGGCTCATGGTGAAGTACGGGTTTCGTGACCTACCAACTGCCTTGTACCCGGAACTGCCCCCCAACGCAAATCTGTCGGACCCACCAGTCACACTTACGACGACCAAGCACCAGAGTTGTCTAGCACAAATTCGCCCTTGCTTTGACTTAGAAAAAGCTAACGGCCGGTTTGTGGTGAACCGTGAGACACATCCTGATTTAGATGCTGCAAAAGCCGACGCTAGAGTGCCATTCTATCGACCGGAGCTCTTTCCCACCATGGACCGATTGCCCACGCTGCGTCCATCTGCCCTTTTTGTCCTGGGTAAGGATACCACTAAGACTTGGAAGGACAGCATGCGTAATGCGGCTCGGATTGCGGGTACTGGCGTGGGCGGATCGGGAGGCATGGAGGATGGCAGGATTCGAGAGGTTTTCGCTCACGGTGGCCACATGTTTCCCTTTACTGCTGTATTAGAGACGGCTCAGGCGTGTGCAGCCTGGATAGGAGATGAGATCGGGCGGTATAGCAGTCAAGAGAAAAAATGGAACAATGAGAGGAGCAAAATGTCGGAGAGAGCCCACTTAGTTGTGCCAGCCAAATGGATGGAGATTGTGCGACACCCTAAAGATATAAAGACCAAACTATGACGGGCTGGTTAGGTGCTGCTTATTGGAATTGTCTAGTCATGATTTGATTGACTTCATGTCAGTTGCGCCAAGACGAGAGACGCCAAGCCAGAGTCGATTCTTACCTGATGAATCGGTTACATTCACCTTCGGTGCGCCGTGACGCCGTCGAGGAAGTGCGTTGAGTTGATGTGGCATCAATGTAGGGGCATAACTTGTTGGAATAAATAGGAGATGTTCGAATTGATTTGCATTGATGGGAAGAGCTGTGTCACAGTGATGGAGGAAGAATTCCTCGTCTGACGGCCCCGTCCAAATCCCCCTGTAGATCCCCCTTCAATCCGAGACATGCCTGTCTTAGGTTCCTGCCCTTGGCCCAGAGGCCACGCAACCTTTCTCTCACTACCCGCGTTTTATCCAACATAACTCGATGTTATGATACTAGATCTTCTACTACATTGTTACTTGAGGAAAGAAGAAGAAAGGAGAAGGGGAGACCCCGCCTTGTTTAATTTATTCCAATTTTCTTTGCTCCTCGTGGACTCATCACAGGTCATTACGGAAGATGCGATTATTACCGAACTTTCTTGTCAGGGCGTCCGAACCGGTGTAATCATCTACATGCCTGTCTCTCTTGCAGGGGGGCCACAAGGCCTGATTGTGGATGCGCCATTTGATCGTGACCGCAGCTTCCATGTGTCTCCCCTTGAAAGTACAAAGGCGAAGATGAGGGACCTAGAGCTTGGGAGGCGGGAAATTTCGAGCCAAGAAACAGCCAAATCGTGTAGGGCGGGTGTCTCGGAACTTCTGCTGGCGTACAGGAGTACTGTCCGTGCCAAGCCAGCGCTGACGCTATTGCTTAACACGCCACGACCCAATTTTTTTCAGCAACATATGCGCGGAAAATTGTCTTTTCACGGATGTGCATCTTGAAGCTCACACCATCTCGGCGGCCATGCCGGTGACAGTCGCCAAGCGCAAGCGTGCGAGGAGGGCATGCATTCCTTGCCACCAGCGCAAGCGGAAATGCGACGCCAAGCACCCCTGTGGCATGTGCGCCACGTATGAATACAACTGCAGGTACGCGGCCGACGACGATAGCACCACCGGCGCTGTGGGCGGCGGCGCTCTTGCTCCTCCTCCAGCCAAGCGTGTCGACCTCGACCGTGGAAGCACTTTGGCAGCCGCCACCACATCCGCGGGCGTCTTTGACGAGCACAAGCCCAGGTTCGCCGGGGCGTCGGCGTCCATGGCATTCCCGCACATCCTTGGCGCGGTGCTCGGCTCCGACAGCCCTTCCAAGATGCACTCGCTCGCCTACAACTTTGGCATCCGCCCCGACGAGGCATCTAGCGAGCATGTGTTGCTGGGGACGCTCATCTCAGAGGACGACCTTGGCCTCTTCTCGGGTGTGCACTTTTCTATACTGGCTCCTATCGGCGACTACCTGGACCCCAGAATCTACACCCAGCGATGTCGGGATTATTACCATGGCTCCGGCAGAGGCATGATCGCCTTTAGCGCCGTGGCCGCTGGCGTGGCTGCTCTCGGGTCGTTTCTTTCCACGAACGGACACCCGCGGGAGTCTGAGCTGGTGCAGTACGCCAAGGCCATTCTCGAAGATCCGGCTTCCATGCGCATGCTGAGCATAGATCATATCATTGCGTGGGCCATGCGGGTGTTTTACCTAAGGGCTACGAGCCGCCCCAACAATGCCTGGATCGCGTCGTGTACTACGATGCACCTATGCGAAGCGGTAGGGCTGCACGAGGAAGAAAACATCAAGAAGATGGCGTCCGTCGCCGGTGCCGCTGTCGTTGGACATGATGCGGACCGACTGAGGCGAATATTCTGGATCTCGTGGGCCGGGCATAACTTGCTATCTTATGAATATGATCGTTCTGCTGTACGGTTTCGGGTCGTGACTTGCCAGGCTATCATCCCGATATCAGGTTCCGTTGCCGACCAGTTCGTGCAAATGGCCCAGATAATCCCAGCGCCAAACTCCCCGTTCCACCTCGAATGTCAACCTCCAACCGCCAGAGAGGAACTATTTGAGCGTCTCAAATCGTTGGAAAAGCTCCAATTTGCTCATCCATTTCTGGTGGTGACTAAAGCGGACCTCGCGTTTTGCTTCTATCGACGCATTTACCAGCTCAAAGTTGGTATATCGGACGATATCATTACGCTCGTCATTGCTATTGGCAATGCCGCAGTGGATGCGGCTCAGCAGCTTGCCAATCAGGGTCGACTGTTCTGGAACGTCATCGGCAGTGTCTTCCAGTATGCCTGCGTTCTGTTGGCTATCGACACGCCGGCGGCCTTCGTTCATATCGACGCTGTTTTCAAGGGCCTGGAATATCTCGTCAAGGCTGCCGACACAGGACTGACGCGTGAGGCATTGACTATGGCGCGGCATCTACTCAGTCTCAATGTGGCAAAGAAGCGAAAGGAGCTTGCTCAGCTGGAAGCTGTCGAGGCGGGTTACCAGGCGCAGCTGGATTCTGTGGATACTACTGCCGTGCCAGACATGGGCTGGGGGATGGACTGGGAGCAGTTCCTCTTCGAGCCTTATCTTTCGCTGCTCGGTTCTGATGTCCAGCTATAGTGTGGGGTCGTCACCTATGTCTTGACACCACTCAGTGGTGATTTAGCATACAACTTGCCAAAACATGTTGTGAGATGGTCTATTGAAGCGCAGCATTGTATCTAAGTTTACCGGTCACAATACACTACCAGACATGCTCCGCCTCCGTTTGGCTCGTTTCCTGTGCTATGTTTTCAGATGTCCTCCCCCGAGAACGCTACACAAGGCAGGAGATCAGAGCCGCAACTACGTCCAAGCCGGATATTCCAGCGCCTAGGTTAATAGCACCTCGATAACCTCGCGGAACATCCCTCTCTCCGTCATTTACCTGCGAATCGACCGTACCGGCGAACCCGAGCCCGGTGGATATGGGGTAGTTGACAACGGTGTTAACCAGCGACGCGGCGAGGCCGTGGTGCCACCTGGGCATGGCCAGACTCAAGACCATGGTGGAGGCGGGGAAGAACATAATCATCCCCCAAGCATGGATGACGATATCGACAAGGGTCTGTGCTTAGTAGGTCTGGTAGGCTGGCACTGTCGCCAAAATGATGCCTCCGATGAGGAAGGTTGTCATGGAGATAAGCATAACAGTTGAGGGCACAAGCGACTCAAGATCCGACCCGTGGCGGCAGCCCATACCCGGCTTATGGCAATAGGAACGAACTAGGCGGATACATACAGAAAGGTCTGGTCTCTCAGGAACTCGAGCAAATTCCAGATGTACTAGACAAAAGTGCCGAAGCTGGACCAGGCGGCACTGACGCAGGCTATGGTGAAGAGGGAGCTGATTTCCAGAACGCCGAGGGGAATCAGGGGGGTGCCGTACCCTCCTTTCGATAAGGACGAAGACAACGAAAATGACTATGCCGATAATCATGGTGACGTAAGTGTAAGATGTTTGCCAGCCGACAACAGGACTTTGGTTCCAGGCGAAATTGAAGTGGGCTAGGGCGGCCACGCCAGTGATGGAGCCGAAGACATCGATACGCTTTCAAACGCTGAACCCCTCATGCTCCGGGTTGCTCGGCAGCGGTATCGCGTGAATAAAAAAAAACGCCCAAAACGGCCAGTAGAAGGCACGCGAAGCACATGATCAATAGGCCCAGGCCACCAGGCCATCTGGGAGAGCAGGCTGGCGAAAACAGCACCGACGAGGAAGCCGCTGGGGGCGGGTGGCACCGAACAAACTGAAGATCATGTTCTGGCGGAGCCCAGAGTTGTGGCAGCGGCCAAAGATAGCAATGGGGTTGGGCAGCAGGAAAGCCGGCCCAATGCCCTGCATGACAGCAGAAAGCGAAGAAGATAGGCCCGCTGTAGATGGCGAACCCGGCGAAGGTGGGCCATCGGCCGAGTCAAGCGAAACCGCCGACGAAGAAACGCTTGTGACGGAAGACGTCGCCGAGACGGCCCGCGATGAGGATAAAGGTGCCGACGTTGAGGGAGCGTCCCGCGGAGAACCAGCTCACCGTGCACGGCTGGTTCTCGATACCGAAGGAGCGGGCAATGATATGCTGGGGCACGATACTCGGGGTCGGACCAGCTTGAGTGAGGAGCTGGTAGGAGCAGATGATAGCAACAAAGAGTGCTTCTGCCGACAAGGGACCGGGGGCATTCTACGATGGCTTGAAGGTTGCCTTAGGGGTTGTCGTCGCGGACATAGTTGTTGACTTAGTTGTAATGAGGCTTGAGGGGGTGTTTGCCCAGGTTTTCGATAGGAAGATGAGAGCCCGTGGCCATATAATCCCTCAGCAAGCGGCGTTTTGTCTGCGTCTTTCAAAGACATTGCTGTGACTGATCAGGGCGTAGTAAGTGACGAATTAGGTCAATGAGTAGAACCACCTTGAGATTTGACCAGCAAAGTATAATGATGGCGTTGCGAACAATGCGCAATATTTTCTGTGTCAATTCTACGGGGCGCAATGGCGTGTAAATAAATTTACTCCTTCTCGGGATTTTCACCTTCCTCATTCTGGACGTCGCGGAAGATGTGCTCGGAGCTGTCCATTAGTCCGAAGTCGAATAATCGCTGTTAAATAAGCACTAACAACTTGCGTTGCGGTCTTGAGCGGCGATGCGGCTGCTGCGGCTGCTGCGGCTTTTACCCCCAATCACCTCAGCAGTGCACGGGAGCGGCTACACACTGAACCCATGCACACACATAGCTTATTAGGGAAGCAAGCTTCAGTACAATACAGAGAGTCCCCATATGTTCTTGCCTGGCTAAGTGATATAACCTAACAGTACCTCTGCTACGGCTGCTACGGCTGCTGCGGCCTGTAACCTGCCGTGAATATATTCCATCAAGTCTCCGGACGAATAAAGCTTAAAGATCTTACTAGACTAATTCGGATATACAGGACGGAGAATGGATACTCGGGATTTCCAATATCGGTCGGTTTTGGAATGGCTAGGATAGGGAAAACCCGAGACTGAACCGAAATGCATAAAGGGAAAGACATTCTTTACTCAAAAGACACAATACCTGACCACCACGTTCAACCATATTCGCAACAATAATTCGCTCTAATAGTCAACTCAATATCTTGTTAAAGAATTGAGAAAATGTCCGCGTACGTTAAGAACCAGCCCATCGGCTTTAATAACGCCATCAAGAGAGTTGCCATTGTCGGAGTAAGTACAGATTTCTCAATACCACGACGTACACAAGTTACAGTCACATTGACAAAGGTGTCTCAGGCCGGAGGCACCATCGGATCACACATTACCGCTGCCCTCCTTAAAACCGGAAAACACTCAGTCAAGGCTCTCACCCGCCAAGACAGCAGCAACAAACTCCCCGATGGCGTCCTGATCGCCCCAGTCGACTATGACGATGAGACCACCGTCGTAGCCGCCCTCCAGAACCAGCAATGTTTTATCATCACCATGTCCCCCACTGCGCCCCGAGACGCCCACAACAAGCTCGTCAGGGCGGCCGCCAAGGCTGGGGTTCCCTACATCATGCCCAACGGTTACGGTGGCGACATTGACAACATCAAACTCGGCGAGGAGACAATGCTAGGTCCCGTTGCAAAAGCCAACAGGGACGAAATTGAGAGGCTTGGCATGCAGTGGATCACTGTGTGTTGTGGATTTTGGTACGATTATAGCCTAGCGGGTGGTGAGCCTCGCTTTGGATTCGACTTTGACAAGCGATCCGTCACAATTTACGACGACGGAAACACCAAGAACTCAACATCGACGTTGTCGCAGGTTGGGCGAGCCGTGGCCAAGGTGCTAAGCCTCAAAGAGCTCCCCACCGACGAAAACGACAAGAGTCTTACCCTTTCGGCGTTTCTCAATAAGGGCATGTACATTCAGAGTTTTGTAGTTACCCAAAACGACATATTTGACAGCATCAAGCGCGTCACAGGCACCACTAATGCTGACTGGACCATCACCCAGGAGGCCACCAAGAAGCGATATGAGGATAGCCTGGCGCAAGTTAAAAGTGGTAACATGGCTGATTTTAGCAAGATGTTGTACGCGAGGTCGTTTTACCCGGATAATCCCAGTGATATCTCGGCCAAGGTGCAGAACAAGCTGCTTGGCTTGCCGGACGAGGACCTGGATGAGTCTACCAAAGCTGGGATTGAGTTGGTAAAGGTTCTGCAAGGCCGCGGTGAGCGTATGGCGGCCTAGACAGCAGCACGAACAGATGGAAAATAGAGAAACAAAAACACACAAAAAAGCGATTGACCAAAAATAATTTCCACACATAAAATCTTGTGCTAAAAAACCACCTTGCCAAGTCAAAAATAAACGGAAAAGAGTAATCGTACGAACATAATCACCATCACCTTATTGTCATCACTCATGGGCCTCACCACCTAAGTGTCTATCACCGCACTGGGGGCACTGTCGGTGAAGAGCATCATCCTCATCATATCTTCCGATATCATTTGCACTTTGCATGCCCTTTCCAAAAAATTTCTTTTATAATTGACAATCTCCTCTGTTACAGAATCTCTACTCCGCCCGCTGCGCAAAGACGCAGCAATGGCATCTATAAGCTCCACAGCATCCATCTATCGGATAGTGAGGCTGTGCCTCGGATGACGAGGCGGTGCAAAGAAGGACATAGACGTTGATGGAAGGAAGAAAGGTGCTATAGATAGAAGGACTTCAGGTGTCACGACTGGGTACTGGTAAAGCAGAGTGATAGACAAGACTTCTGAAGTATTCGTAGCTTCTTAGCAACAAGGTAGCACTGTATTGTGAACGGTCTTAATCTCTGGCCTTCTAACAATCTGGTCTCCTTCTCCCCTACTTATGCTTCGCTGTTACCCCGCAGTGAAGGGTTTGCTAGCTGCATGCTATTCTCCTCCCATAGGCTGAGGTGCGTCACTAGACTCACGACATCACGTGGCTTCTGAATGCCCTCACCAGTAGTAGTCTCTGACATCAGGGCACTCGAGGAAGGTCGGAATCGTCAATTGCTTCTTGAATATACACACTTTCATGACCACTCGAATTCATACCTGTTGCTTCCAACACTATCATAGCTGTATTCATGTCGCAGGTTACAGTGGGACCGCAAAAGTCACGATAATGAACGAGTTATCCCTTGTTAATTTTTTAAATCTTAAAATAGCAATAAAATATAGTTTTAGAAAAAAAAACTTTTATCTAGATTTTTGTGGTAAATTATTCTCCTGCCTCATTTTACGCGTAATATATGGTCTTTTCATTTCGGGGTTGGACTGTAAAAAAGAGCTGCGTTCTTCGTGCTTATCGTGACTTTTGCGGGGTGACTGTATATAAAATGCATTATTCGCGCTATTAGAGTGGAACTTCAACTTTTGCTGAATTTTATGACCATTCACTCCTTCTCCGACCAATGAGTTCATTACATGCCCCGTATCGCTAAAAAGAACTACACCAACTTTGGGTCCTCGCTTGAGACCCAGCGGCAACATGACCAATCATCTCGACCAGGCGCCGTCTTCATCGCGAGGCGAAAGCTCCTTTCTTGTCTCGGGTGCCCAGTTGTGGAACTCCTTGAGCAAAGCTGCTTTGACTGCCGTAACATCTCGGATATCATGGTCTTGCTCCGTGAAGCGCTAAGACAGACACGTAGATGGAACCGTTGCCAAGCTGTGGTCCAAAGCGGCCTTCCTATCCAACGAGAAGAAGCAGGATACGCGATTAACCAGCTTGTACTTAACTGCGGCCGCGAGACGCCGTTGGAAAATCGCAGTCAGATGAGTAGCAGATGCGGTGGCCTGACATGCAGCAGAGATATTTTTCTCATACACAATTCTTGATTTAGGTATTAATAGTACTCAGGATTGGCAAGCACCTTGGAATTCCTCCGCTTTTGCCCAGACTTACGGGTATCTTGGCTGGCTATGTTGTAAAGTGAAAACCACATCATGCAACATGTATCGCGACGCATGGAAGGAAGGCGGATTTCTCTAGAGTATATCTTATGGCGGCAAGGAGCTGCAAAGGGGTTGGTGGTGCATATACTGTGACGCGGTACTAACCGCGGTTGAACGTGCATGAACCACAGCTATAACCTGAACTTGTTCACTACTCCACTACGACAGGAAACCACTTAAGGCTAATGGAGGGTGCTGTCATCACTGACCTTGCCAAGGTTGCTCTATGTATAGCGTGGCAGCTACGACGTACACCAACACCCTACCTATTAAGCATCCCGATGTGAATAGCTAGTCGGTGGACAAAAGATCCAGCAACGAAATGCCAAGCTACCTGTGCCTCAATTACCCTCATCTTCGTGATATTGCGATACTTCCAATTCCGCTGCTTTTGGCATAATCAAATTCCATGCCTTTTCAAGTGCCATGTTCTCAAACGCAATATCTGGATGGCCTTCCTTGCCATGCCACACGCTGCCCGTCTTTTTAACATCCGCCCACCCATCCATATTAACATCGCCGTCACTTTTCCCGTTGTGAATATCGCTGTTAGCTCCACGCTCTTTC
This sequence comes from Conoideocrella luteorostrata, assembly GCA_032433595.1. Classification (NCBI taxonomy): domain Eukaryota; kingdom Fungi; phylum Ascomycota; class Sordariomycetes; order Hypocreales; family Clavicipitaceae; genus Conoideocrella; species Conoideocrella luteorostrata. The sequence goes on from JASWJB010000070.1 coordinate 13,495, forward strand.
ATGCCAATATTATTAACGTATTCCCACTGTGCAAAGACTGTAGGCATTACACTATACACAATCAAGTCGCCAGCTAAGGTCATACGGCGCATAAGTAAGTCCACGGGGTTATCGAGGTCGACGGCAGATCGGAGGAGAAGTTTAGCAGCACCAGTCCGACTAACAGCGTATGCGGTAGTGCATACAATGCCTCCGGATAAACGGACGACCCGGCTATGGCCTAATTTCATGCCAAAGTAGTCCTTCCCCTCTGGAACATGCTTATCTGGATAAACTAGGCTATAGTTACTATTAACAGTGGACTCAAAACACTGGCCTAGAGATAGCATGTCCCAGTGTCTGCTATGCCACGGATCATCATGATCAGACTGGAGAGGGTGAGCTGTAGATGTTTGCGTAGCATCCCTGTTCCACCCTCCATCGTGGATTGGTTTCGAGTCGAGTTGGTCGAGAAAGCGGGCGAAATGCACGTTCAAGTTGGACATAATGTCACGCACGTTAATATCCCACGCAGCGTCGGATTCGATAATAAGGACTGCACGAGATTTGTTGCGTAGCATTTGAGACCAGATCTAGATTAAAAGGAAAGAAAAGGTTAAAGACGGACCACAATCTAACTAATAGCTTTGATGGATGAAAACTTACATTCGCATGTGCCCGCCAACAGCCTTTTTCTCCATCCCTGAGAACGCTTGGCCGGTGAGTTGGTGGCATTCCTACGTTTTGGATATCCTTAGCCTCGACGCCGGGCACTTCGATAATATCTAGCCCAGACAGATAGGCTTGCAGAGTCACGGCATCTAATCGGTCGAATCGATTCCTCAAGTTGACGAATTGAATAGAGGAGAATCCCAGGGTAGAATTTCCCGCTGCCTCCAGGGCACTGTGTCCACGCGCAGTACTTTGCCAATAGCCATGCGACGTATTTTCTCCGAGAAGGGATTTCGTTTGTCGGTATACAGCTGAGTGAGGGGAGTGAAATATCAAAACGCTGGTGATGAGAAAAATAACAGTAATTAGGATGACTATTCGGGAGAAATGATTCGACCTGCTAGAGGCAGTCAATGTACTGTGAAACCGCGTAAGCTGCGCTGAGTTGCAAATCATCTCTGCTAACCCAGACCAAGTAACGCGGACGGATTTGTTGCATGTGAGCGACGGTTAACAGATGGTTTCAAATTATAAACAAGTAATACTGTAAGAAAAGAAAGGAAAGAAAAGGAAACACAAAAAAGGATGTGTCGAAGCTCTGCAGTCCTCTATGAAGAGCAAAACAAAAGCAGCAATCGAAGGAAAGCGACGGTGCAGCCTACCCCGCTTTGTTAAATTAGTGTGATTCGGCGATCTACGGAGTACCCATCCGTGGCGGCGGCTAACCGGGCCGACATGTCATTTAGGCCTATTGTCCGGAGTACGAGCGTATCAGTTCTGTTCAAAGACCCTGTGCGGAGTACGCCACCGTCATTCTAATCCCACTTGGCCACGGCACCAACATAACATCCATGAGGCTGCCCAATAAGCAAACCGTACCCAACCACGTGTTGCTTATCCACCTAAATTTGTTTTTACAGCATCGAGCGACAGGTGCAATTCGCGACAGTGGAAATAGACCAGAATAGATAAACTCAAATACATAAAGTGGCAAAATCAGTAGTTGCGTTCTTGCTTCTTGCCCTTTCACGTTCGAGCCCACTTTTACCGACTTATATAGTAACCGGGTAGTCCATTTGTACAACATCTAAGACACAGCCCCATTGTGCGAAACAGCCTTTGAGCCACAACTTTCGAATCTAGCTATTTACGGCACTAATACTCCGTAATTGTCATCTCAACAAGATAAGAAGCCATATGAACGCACTGGACTAACTATACTTAGCTAGAGGTCGTAATTCCCAAACCCCTCTCCCCGCGCCTATACAAATCACACAGAGAGTTACGGCCATGACCCTTAGAAAATGCTATACGTCATCTTCATCAACTAAGTACTCTGTAATCATGATTCACTTGTATCTACTGTTACTCTCTTCTTTGCCCAACTATCCGCGCGTAGCCGCTACCTCTTGTGGTTAGAATGTTTAACACCTCTGCAGTTAAATCGAGTAAGTCTAAGTGTAGACACGGATTTATAAGGTAGGCGGAGGCTAACCCAACCACGCTGCAAAGAGCCACGTGGTTCGTCCCCCTCCTATTAAGTCAATTTACTTTAACAAGAAGGCATCATTCTCAATATTCTCCAAGGAAGAAATGCTAGCCATGATGAAAGAAACAAGGAGAATTAATATGCTCTAAATGTAAGCTCAGAAGTCGGTGGCGGCTGCCCTGGGTGGTCTTAAAACCAAGTACGTATCAACGATGTCACAGCTTTCAGACCGATTCGTCATCGAATAACACCAGCCACTCTATGAGTGCCACGTCCGAAAAATGGTTACCCAAGGCTGGTCTCAAGGGTTGATTAATTCGGTCAAATCGGCTGCCTCGTGATTGTGTCGGTCCCGAGCTCTGAGATAGCGTGGCTAGTGTGGTGATGCATTGCAAGCTCGTGGACTGTATTACTCTCAAACCCAGTAGCAGGGAATTGTTTTCCGGGCTCTCCAGTGTCGTTTGCCCTCTTGCGCAGCAGAATATGTCGAGTGAGGATGTACGTAATTCCAATAATTACCGCAAGGCCTGCTATAACTCCAACGACAATACCGGCTATTGCACCTCTGCCGGGACCACCGCTTGCGCCAGTACCGTTCTGATCCATCGTGGTGGGCGAGACCGTGATTCTAGTTGAGGACACGAACACTGTTGATGCTGAAGACTACATGATTACAATTAGCAACGCACATCCGGAATGCTAGCTCGTGTTTGGGACTTAGTTGTTCCGAGATGCTGGGGTAATTACCGGCGTAGTTGCAAAGTCAGTGCTCTGAAAGCGAATCTGTATGCTGTAGGCATTTAAAGCTCCGCCAGGCCAAGACATTGTGGTGGTTGTTGTCTGTCCGCCAGAGATAACGGTCATTCTGGTAGATAGCGTGCTGAACTGGGACTTACATCCCATTGTTGGTGGCCAAGCATCGCTCCCTTCAGTAGCCCCGAAGCTCCTAACCTGAAAATTAACATCTAGAGCCTCGATGACGATTGCTAGCTATTCACTCACATCGGGCAGCACGTTACAATAGTTTCTGTTACCGTGCCAGCTGTGCTTGAGGTCGAAGAGGCGTGGCTATATCCCACGGGACAGATTCCCGGGGAATAGAAGTTGTCTCTCGCAGCGTCGTAGTTATTGGGAAGACATCCGCCATTTGTGCTCACCGGCCCAGCAATCTGTACGGTTATTTGGCCAGATTCAGAGACGTAGACGTTGGAGAAGGATGCAGCACAGTGCGGGGGCGGAGTGAAGGTTGTTGTTAAAGGGCCGAGCACCATTGTGAATAGGGAAAAAAAATTAGATTTTTCAGCTGTTGGCGAACAAAGTTGGGGACAATGCTGAACGTATTAGACAATGCCAGGGCTAGCTCTGTAGAAATATGGTGACAGAAGATGGACCGCCGGGGCGGAGCTGGGTAATTGCTCATTTTGCCCCCCCCCCCCCCAACCGCCTAACGCCGCTGACTTCGATAAGCCATGTCGTGGATGTGACCATGATTTTAGTTACTATCAACAGCACTTGTCCGCTGTCACATAAGCTCCGGTGCCACATCTAGTTGGCGACCGTGAGGCTTACCTCTTGTACCGTGACCGACAGAACCCCTGTTTTCATGGGCGACCTAAAGTAACCTTTGATGGCGCTCTGACGTCTGCCACACTAAAATACCACACACTGTTCTGCGAGGCAACCCTGTTACGGTTGCAAGACGTGCAATGTATTTCTTTGTAATATATGAGCTTGCTAGGACTTCTATTATAGTATAAATTAGCGGACAGAATAAGTACCCTTTGATGCGCTGCTCGTAATTGGCTACGATCCCCTGTCCCGTACAAAAAGTAAGCCGTCCACAAGACAAAGCTTTAGTTACTACAAAAATTCATAGTCGGCCTCAGGGTCCAGAGCCATTGCTTATGGCTTACGTGTCTTGCAATAACCAATAGGGGGGTGTGCCTGGTACGGAGTACTTCATAAATAATAGACAAAAATATCCACTAGTGAGGTCCGGCTGCTAGCCGTTAGGGATCGGTCCGAGCTATAACGCTTTACATTAGGATCCCGACATAAATATTCAGAGTGGGCGGCGCCACTTTCGCTTTGTATGGGTTGTCAGTCAGAGAAAGAAAGTAAATTCGCACGTCGACCTGACTAAAAAGATGTCAGGTACTCCCACCACCCTCCACCAGGGGATAATTATTTTCTTTGCTTCTTAGGGATAGTGATAACGGCAACATCGAGATTCGATAGAACAAAGGTTTTTTTTTTTTTTTTTCCCATTAAGCTCCTAGTCGTATATCATGCTCGGCGAATAGCATGTCGCCTCTAACGCTAACCTTCATGTTGATCGCTACCGCTGTAGTGTCAGAGACTACTACTTGTGAGGGCATTCAGAGGCCATGTGACGTCGTGAATCCAGTGATGCACCTCAGCCTATCAGAGGAGAGTATCATGCAGCTAGCAAACTCTTCACTGCGGGGTAGCGGCGAAGCATAAGTAGGGAAGGAGGAGACCAGATGGTTAGAAGGCCAGAGATTAAGCCCGTTCACAATAGAGTGCTCCTGTAAAACATCCCAGCTCTCAGCGAGATGTGATATGAGTCGGCATTGCAACTTAGAGAGTTCTGCACTCACCACTAGTATCAAGCACTGACGACTATTGCGGCCACAGTCGCCATTGAATGTTGGTCTGTCAGACTTCAGCGCCCTTGTCACTGACAGGCTGAATCCTTCCGGGGTCCGGGAGCACACCTCGGTCTCAGAGAAACCTGTATCAATGGCGAGAGATCCCCATTTCTTTTCCGTGGCCACAGGGCCCGACTGACGACATAGCTCCATAGAGATCCACCAGCCAGGGAGCGCCCCAAATCCCACGACACCCATGGCAGACTCTGAGTCGACCTGAAAACTCTGAGCATTTCTCTTTAGCATCTTCAAAGAAAACGGGAGAGATATCCGTATATGTGAACTCGAGATAGTGCGAAGACCCTGTGCGCCGTTCTAACCGTTGCAGAGCCTGGCTTGTTAATCCGCTTGTTCCTGCATCAGCCTCTAGAATTCGCAGACCAGGTGTTTTTATGAGGGATAAGACCAAGCAGGGTTTCGAATCGATAGTCGCACAGCTCTTCAAACATCGCCTTATACAGCATCTCCACCGATCCCGAAGAGAAGAGAATCTCCAGAATGGTCTACTTCGTTCAGGAACAACGCCTCGAGGTTTTGTCCAACATCTGCATAGCATCTGGAAGCTAAAGTTTGTCTCTGGCAGCTTGCCAAGAGTTCCGATATCTCGTCAAAACTTTTGGAATCATCCTCGCCATAACGGTGGCGTAGAGATTTAATACACTTCTGCAAGTGAACCGGTAGAGTGAAGACATCGAAATGCATCTTTGATAGTTTTGAAAGCGCATAGCGAGCAGCGTGTTTTAACGCTGAGTCCATATCTCGTGCCCTGTGCTCCGCGGCTTCAGTGTTCGGGTGACTACGAGACCCGCAGAGCTGCTGTAAATCACCCGGAGCAAGCCCGCTAAGAAGAGGCTTTCGCTCAATTTGGTATATAGTATTTTAAAGCTGTTATCTGCCAGATTTTGGCCGTTTTCTGACACGGGTAACATAGCTATCTCACCCATCGACCATAGAGGCGACTGGTTGTCGCTGATAGCGTATAACGAAGCCTCGACGCCAGTTTGGTCATTTTTTCCAAGAAACGAGAGAACGTGTAAGGAGATGTGCGTATGGTCTAATGCGTCGACAAAAATCCAGAATTTGCGAAGGGTTCGAGGAACAAGCGTCGGACAAGGCGCCGACATTGCCCTAGAGATTTGTGCGACGACCAAGTGGACCGCAGCATCCGTGACGGCAGGATGCGCTGGAAACTTTTCAGTTTCTAGCCACGTTAACGGCAGATCAAGGTGTGCGACTGACATGTCGCGTTTTTTCCAGGCTAATCTTCTTACAAGCTGGAAAGAAGAACCATACGACAGACCATGCGTGTGAATATAGCTGTAAAACGAATCCGAATCCATGTTGGACTTGCAAGTCGCGCCGGCGGATCAAGGGTCTACCTGCTATGTGGCTACGCGCGTTTGCTTGGCTACGTTCCTCAGAATCCATCCTGGGCTCTGCTCGAATGCATAGCCCCTCGCTGCCTTCTCAATACCCCCCCGAACCCAAACTGCAGCATGGCCAAATGCCTCCGAACAGGCCGCCCAGCCCCCACTCCTTGATATCGTCGAAGCGTCTGATTGCGTGAGTTATGAATCATGGTTGGCAACGGAAGATAATACAGGTCCACACCGCATGATCGTGCATGAGGGGTGGTCGTCGACGTATCCTGGATCCTTCGGCTTACACGGCACGATCACTTACTCTCACAACCCACTTCGCAATTTGCTTGATGCTACCTTGCTGCTTGTCAGCCTTCCTGGTAGGATTGTCGTACTACGCTACGCTAATGCAATAAATACCCCACATAGCTGAAATTGATCTATTACTCGGCTCAAGACGCCTTGGTATGAATCAGTTATATCCCTGAACTATGAAAGACGCTTCGTTTGTCCTATATTTAGGTGCTCCTAGCCCGGCCCGGCTTTATACGTACGGGGTACGGAGTAATTAAAGCTTGGACAAAATGACTTGAGGGATATAAGTAATCTCTTCCTGTTTGTTCCGTAAAGCGCGCAGTCCTTACAATGCTTGCTTCTTGCGGCCCGGATCGCGCAGTTGCTCGCTCCTCCACATCAGCATTGCGGCCACGCCTTGAGCCACCCCATACATGCAGAGTAGAACTATTTGGCGGTTGTAACCGTCTGACAATATTCCCTTGACGTCGTCTTCCGCTTGTGCTGGGATCTCCGTCGCTGTATGCCTGCCCATTCCATTGACTAAGCTCGCAGGATTAGCGATTCCTAGTACTTTTAGTTCAGAGAAGACGCTACTGCTGAAGATGGATGTGGCAATTGCAAGGAATAACGCCCCTCCCATAGATCGAAATTAGTTCATGGCAACCCCGACCGCTTCATATGAGTGTCAGCAGTGTTTAGCACCGCTATGTAGATGAAAATACTCACCATGATTACGTCTCTCGTTGAGCGAGGGCATAGTCGCCAAAAACGCCAACAAGGTCATCCCTCCACCAAAACCAGCCAAAATCTCGTAGCTGTATTTATTCGGTGGTATGTGAGAAGACGACTTGATGGTAGCTAGCATTGCATAGCCGATGATTTGAAAGATAGCTCCAACGAAGATGACATATAGAAATGGCCATCGCAGCTCTCCGACCATCATGGTCCCGGTAATAGTGTCGAGCGAGAGGGCAGCACTAAACGGCAGGAGCTGGATGCCTGCATTCAAAGTCGACCGGTCATTGACAATCTGAAATAGCTGCGGAAGCTGGAAATGGCCAACAACGACGGGTCCTCCTGCGAGCCTAACGCCACTATTGGGGCAACTACCTTCAACCAATGTTCTCTCTCCATGTTTGTGCAGTGCCTTGTCCTCATATAGGATGCCAGAGGTTGGAACTATACTTACAGAAGAGTGCCGTCTCTTGCATGGTTAGTGAAGAACCGCCAGGGTAACACAGGCTCTCGAGTTCCATTGGCTATTGTGAGGCGGCGCTCCCACCAAAGCAGAGCGCCCCACAGAATGGTCGATACAACAATGAGTACGACAAAGTATGCGGAGTCCCATGACATTCTTGAATTGGCTTCCTGAAAGGCGGCCGTGAAAGATACTGATGCGAGCAGAAGTAGCAAACAACCGGCAAAGTCGACTCTCTGCAGTGTTGTAGGGCATATAAGGCGAGCGGACGTCTTCGCCATGGTGACGGTAATAGTTGGGAAGGCCGATTAGAAGAAGGGGTAAAGCCCGTGCTCCTGCGGGCACGTTAAAGAGAAATATCCACCTCCATGTGGTGCTTTGGCAAATTACTCCTCCAAAAAGGGGACCTAGTGGCAAAGCTAGAGCAGCTGACAATGCCGAGGCCGCAGCCATTCTCGTATATTGATGTCTCGGCACTATGTTGACTATTATGGTGAGACTCAACGAGAAGCATCCGCCGCCGCCGCCGATGCCCTGGAAAGCCCTCATGATAATCTTGAACCGCCGACTGAGTTGGCATGGGTAGTTAGACTCGAGGTCACGTAGTAGAGTCCACATACAGCTGTGGCATCGTCTGGGCTGCCGCGCAGCCTCCCGAAAAGATCGTATGTAGAGCGAGGCACAATGCTTTGACGCTCTTGCAACCCATTATGCCGCTTAACTTAGCGAAGATAACAACATGGCCCAAAGCAAAAGGAAAAGTCAGCAGCGTAGCTAACCGGTAGAACTCTTGTTAGGCTAGCGACACATACTAACGAAACCGAGCAGATAGCTGGACACAGTCCAACTCGTTAGGATTATCACAGGCATGTATTGAACTAGGTCGGTTGCATCCTGTAGTTGTGGCTCCTGAAGTTTCTGCATTGGAAACCCAACGATGAGGCCTTGGCGGTATCTCCTCTACAAATCACGATCCCCAACTTCGTTGACCCTCCGAACCAAAACTCCATGGCTATTACCATTGCATCCGTGTGTCTTGCTCTGGGTTGCATATCTTTTGCTCTTCGACTGCGAAGCCGTATGGTCATCGTGAAGCAGATCAAAATAGAAGATTGTATGTTTTTCTGATAAGTTGTACAGTTTGGCTTTGGCTCGCGGAGCATTCCACTAACAATAGCCCTCCTAGATCTAGGATTTATCGCATTCGTGAGAAATTTCTCTGAATTCGACTTTGATGAAAGTAAAAATCTGGTCACCGACTGCTCCTATAGTTAGCCTACCTGGGAGAGGGATCGACGTTGCTTATTCACGCCAACAAATGCGGCTTCTTCGTGCACACGTGGGATATTCAATTCCGTCAACTCTCTGTGTGCATTCAGGCGAGCAAACAAACTGTTTCTATGGTTGAGCTTTAGTTGTGACTTGCTATTGACAAAATGGAAGCCGTGGCTTGACGGCAAATTGTTGAGATTAGAGTGGCATCTTCGGAAATGACTGATGCCTCGTATTAGCTAGATTCGTACAATAGTGGAAGAAGGTGGCACGATGCCAAGGAACGTTGGCCTAAGGCCACTAAATTCCAAGGAATTTCCCGGTCGCTGAAGGACTATATAGAAGGGTCACGATGCCCGTCAGATGGCATCATTCAAGTCAGAACATCATCTATCAATATCACTGCTCACACTCTTCAATATTCTCAAAGTCTTCTATTTCTGCCTATTTCCACTGTTGCCAAATTGCTCCTTCTCCTACTTATGAAGGCACATAACGCAACACAAATGCATTGAAATTAAGCGATTAGACGTTACAGTTGCCTTTTTAAATCTCCTTATTGATGTATTGATTCTTTTACTACCACAAGCAGTCATCTGGAAACTGCATTTGAGTGCAAAGAAGAAGCTCGGACTCTCGGCTGTATTCTCCATTGGCGTCATGTGCGTTGCCTCTACCTCTCCCCCCCAACCCTACGTTCTTACTCACATGAACAGAACGCTTGTCTGCGCTATTGGTAGAGTAGTGATGAACGAACGATTAGAGTATTATGGCGATTCCATGTATGGTACCTCGCCGATATATCTTTGGGCATGGGCCGAATCCACATGCGTCATGCTCGTCTTTTGTATGCTTGACCATTGTGGAACATGAAGGTATTCACCAAGACGAGGGCTGATTTTTGACTGCAGGTACACCAGCTATTCCAAAAGTCTTTTCTAAAAGTGTGATCTGTAACAATATTGCCACGACGCTGCGCTCACTGCTCTCCGAGACGTCGTCATTTCGAGGCAGCACCAAAGATCAAAGTCACAACTTGGTAACCCAGAAAACGCCTTACGTTGAGGATGGCAGTAGCCAGGTCGAGCCTAAACATCGAGACATGACGCCGTCTTCTAAGATCCCACCTCATCCTCACCAGGGAATCACTCACCGCATTGACATTGAAACTCACCAGGAATCAGGTATTGTCACGGCATCAGCACAGACGTTCCCAGCCTATCATCCATGGTCTGACAATCGCGGGGACCGTTGATGCAGATATTATACAAGTTAGTTTATTTAAATCTGCGTCTTACCAGCATATCTAGGCGAACGATTTATTCGATTTTCTTCCTTGCGGCGTCTTTATTCTTAGAAATGGAATATTACGTGGAAAATAATGGTGTCAGATTGACTAGATTGTAAGACTTCACAGATAGGGTCATTTTGTGCAACTGAGCTTGATTCATTGGGCATGTAGTATAGTTGTGGGTTGCACAGGGGTAGCGCTGTGCAAGTGCTGTAGATCAAATGCTCAAAATACAATACATTCAATTAGTCTGTCTGTCTAAGAGGGAGAAACCAAGTCAAGGTGGGAGGCTCGATGTCGCCGCAAATATCGTAGCCGAAAAGTGACCACGTGACTCGCTCCGTGCTTCTCATTGTGCTTGGCGGGATTCCAACAATAGTCGAGTGGTAATGTGATTCCATACTATAACACTGCATACAGCTAGTGCATTATTCGTAATCGAAACCTATCCCTTCTTGTCTTACCCGGTTTTGTTCATTTAATTTGCGTTCTTTTTGACGTGCTGAGAATAATATAGCCGCGAAACTACGCACGCTTGTTTTCTTGCGTCAAGCAATTTGTAAATATATTTGTGCATTTCCTGCAATGCAAGGGAGAAGTGCAGAACTGTTTTTATTTTTTCATCTTCAGGGAAGGGGGTTTGGGGCCTAACATTTGGCATGCGATTGTCTTTCAGCCGAGGCTCATAGAGGGCAAAGGTGCTTGTTGGACCAACAAACTGGCTGAAATGCATACAGTGTTAACTTTCACCACTGGGAAGAATATGCAGCCCCTCGGCAACATCCAAAAATGGACTCGTTTTCTAGCTACATGTCTTCCTTCCCCTTCTTAATGCAACGCAGCATAGTGAGTGCTCTGTTTGTTATTTTCTTACCAAGGCAGAACTTAATGTCGCATGGAGGAGAGTCATAATACTCATCAAATGATGATGCAGCGTATTACTGGTGAAGGAGTCGTCGCCACAGCAGCTTGGATTGCGACCTGAGGGTGGCTCAAATCCAAATGGCTTGGCTAGGGGTAAGGATAATGTCTAACGCGCACGGGAACTTTTGAGGGATTGGAAGCTCAGCCACAGTGCGAGAACTTTTGTAGGTTTTTGAGTAACTACCAACATCACTCACACTAAACGCATTGCTACCTAAACTGTCCTCAAGATCCGACCCCTCACGTGGAAAAGCCAGAAGCTCCATATCCCCCAGTATATCTTGTAAAGAGTCAACACAATCTCTACCCACACTACTAAAACATGACATTCTAAGGGCTATTTTCAAGACGTCCCCGCCAACCTGCCAGGTAGTATTGGATTCCTGACTCCTCTTCTCTTTGCGGTGCGTTCTAGCTGTCATGTCCGCCGCCGTGGTGCGTGATTTTTTTGCGCTCTGGGCTTTGCATATCATGAGCGCATTGTTCACCGTGGTAAGGTCACATCTTGGGATTGTCATTGCAGATGGCACTGAGGCTGATGCTCTTCAGTTTATATTCAGGGCCACGTATTTAATATACCTGCACCCATTAAGCAAGTATCCGGGCCCATTTCTTGCCAAGATCACAGATGGATATGGCGCTTATTCTGCACTGCGAAAGAGACTTCACCTTGACACGCACATTAACGTGCAAAAATATGGTCTGTGAAGTTCAATTCCAGTACGTTTTTGTTGATGCTAATCACGTCGCGGATTTCATTCCAGGCAATGTGATACGACAGGGGCCAAACAAACTTGTCTTTAATTCACCCCGCGCTGCCGAAGGTTTGTCCATAATCAATACCTCAGCTCGATCCCCCCAAACGACACTATCACTTACGACGATTTCTAGATATCTATCTTAGCCCAAGAGCTGCTAAATCAAACGCATATGATGGCGCCGCCATGGGAAATCCGCAACGAAACTTGATAAATTTGCAAGATCGAGAGCTGCACCGAAGAAAAAGACGAATCATCGGTCCAGTGCTCGGCGACCGATACCTACGTGGATTTGAGCCCATCATGTCTGCTCATATAGACACTTTTCTGCGGCAAATCCTCTCCAGCTCCGAGCGAAATATCACTGTCGACATCTCCCCAGCCAGCCAGCGACTTTCCGCAGATATTATCGCCAGCCTTGCCTTTGGGAATACCTTAAACATGCAGACTACTGAGAAATACTACCACTTGCCTAAGTATTCGATGACATGTCCTGGAGGATCTGCATGTATATGCAGTGGAAAGCGTCAATACCGCTAGAGAAAATCGTGTTATTCGCAAAACTACGTTCAGCACTCGCTTTTAAGAATGCATTGGTATCCTTGATCACGACACGCATGGCGCTTGGTAAAGACATTCGATACGATCTTTATAGCGCTGCCAAAGGCGCCGATGATGCAGGCGTAGATGGCATCATTGTTGATCATGACTTGTGGCCGGAAGCAGCGCTCTTCGTGCTAGCCGGTATGTAATCTGCCTGATCCAAAACCTCCGGCGCGTAAAAGACACCTCCAATTGACTCTAAATGCAGGTGGTGGGCCAACATCGGCTGCCCTTTCAGCAGTTTTCTTTTACCTCTCAAGAAACCCGCAGTGCTACAACAAACTAGCCCACGAGATTCGCACTTCCTTTGCTTCTGCTGGGCAAATAGCTCCGGGTTCTCTGCTTAGTCGATGTACATATTTGAAGGCATGTATTGATGAGTCGATGCGCATGTCGCCACCGTCAATGTCATTCCCATGGAGGATACAGGACCCCATGGATAATAGCGGCCAGCCTTGGATTGTAGATGGGCATATAATCCCTCGCGGCACTCAAGTTGCTGTACACGTTTATCCCCTCTTTCATGATGAAGAGATTTTCCCGGATTCCTTTGCTTTCAAACCAGAGCGTTGGCTGGATCCTGCCCCTGGAAACACAGAGAATACTATGGCAACCAGGAAACTCACGAGAAGAGCCTTTGCGCCTTTCTCGTCAGGTGATAGGGCATGCCCAGCCAAGTCTTTAAGCTTGATGGAGCTAAACGTTACAATTGCTCGAACCCTCTGGTACTTTGACTTTGAAATAGCACCAGGCCCTGAAGGGGAGCTGGGCGGTGGGACATCCGGTCGAACGGATGGACGAGGAAGGCCGGATGAGTACCAACTGGATGATATCTTCTATTCGGCTCATAGAGGCCCTAACTTAGTCTTCAAAGAGCGTGAAGGATATGCTGAATATCTTAGGGCTACCGGCGTTAAAGAATAGAGATATTGCGAAATGCAAGAGCTAAGCTAGTAGACACGCAACATGTAACAGATTCCGAATGTAAGAGACAAGAAGTAACCGCTAAATAAATAGTTATATTATACTAACCAGGCGTTGTTTCTTGAGATCCCTTAACGTTCCCCTAATTTTATCAGTCACAGGATCTACTGGCTGCCTACGGTAGGCTACTCCTTACTGCCATCAGCCCTCTTGAAGTAATCATATTCTAAGCTATGTTATTGGCCGTTATATTAAGACGAGGCGAGGAGCAGTGAGTAGTGAAGCACTTACTACCGTAGATACTGTTCCGCAGTAAGGGCAAGCGTCACCCGCAATGTGAGCATTATTCGAGTTCATTCAAGCGCGTTAGCAATAACTAGTTGTTTGCTGAAATAAGTAAAATAGACCATCCCGAAGAGAGTTTACTCCGTCGGGATGTTTTACACTTATACTTTAAGGGAGTCAAAGTGACTCTCTATGGTGACTGAGTGAAGCGATGAAATGTTCAGTTAAGTAACGGCGGAGTGCTCATGAATATAGATCAATCTAATCTAATCAATCAACAGCTAAATCTCCGTGGAGCTAGGACAATGTAGCGTAACAAAGCCACATCCAGTTATTAGCCTCATGACACAAAACTTACCCGAACACTACAAGCAGCCTATAGAAGCTGACAGATTACCCCCAATACCGGTCTTAATAGATTATTCATATGAATACAAGCCGAAACTCGTCCCTCTTGCAAAATAGCTGCTCTAGACTCACCACGAGAGTTAATGATTGGAGCACCCTTAATGACGCCGCCAACAGAATTCCAGGCACTGCATTTGCTTCTGCTGAGCTGCTTCAAGTACACAGCGTTATCTTTACCCTGGGCGGCAATTGTGATGAACTTGCTCGCCCAAGCGGTTGCTGACGAGCGAGACACCATTTTTCCCCCGAGACTGGACCACTTAGCCCACGCAGCTCCACCCGAAGAATTTTGATAAACGGCATTATCTGTCCCCCTTACGAATACATCAATGCAATTAGCACCCCAAGAAGCTGCTTGTGGGCTACCCAAAGTAGCACCGGCGAGGCTGTCCCATTTACTCCATGAATTGCCATCCCAGGCCTTATCGTGAATCGCATTGTTGGTGGCTCGGACGAATATATCTAGTCTGTTAATGCCCCAGGATAGAGCGCTGATCGTGCCGATGATACCTCCGCCAAGGGATTCCCATCCGCTCCAGGTGGTACCATCCCACCACTTATGATAGACGCCGTTATCCGTGCCGACCGCAAATAGGTCAATGCGATTTGGTCCCCATGAGACGGCAGTAATGTCACCAGTGGTTACACCGCCCAAGTTTGCGTAACCCGTCTCACTGGGAGCCTATGCTAACCCCGCTCCATTGTCTTGCCACTTGTGATATACAGCGTTGTCAGTTCTTCTAACGAACACATCCGTTCGGACGGGTGCCCAAGATACAGCACCAGCATGTCCTACAGATTTTTAAGTTCAGAGTAATAGTTAGAAGTGATCACAGCTCTTAGGACAAGCCTTCCCAGTGAATGAACCGCCCAAGGATTTCCAACTTCGCACCGCTGGAGCACGAAGGTCATTTTCCACGAGCCCGGCAATACACACCTGGGATGTAATAGTCAAAAGTGTTTCAACATTTTAAACGAGAACCCAGACAGGTTATATGGATTTGCTTTCATTTAAATTAATTAGTTGTCAGATTAAATATCTGTTGCGCCGTAGCGCAAAAGTGTGAGCTCTCTAAATGTTCATTCGGTACGATGTAATAATGTGTCATATCCAACATGAGCAGGTATTTCGTCACAACAACAAACCCAATTATATATTTGCACTTAATAGGAATAAATCTTTCACTTAGCTTAGACTTTTATCCCTAGTTTTTAGGTATATTAGTAATCGCCGATTTTCCTTCCTGCGTAATATCTTACAAAGTGCTACTGTCGAATTCGCTCAACATTAAGGCTGAAAGACTCTATGATCTTAGTAATTTATGCTATAAAACGTTATATGCCGAGTAAATAATACAAAAAAAATCATATGTGCATTTTATTCAACATAGTTCCCTACAGCTTGTCGAGTTCTTCGATTACCGCATTCCATGACCCAGCAGACATCTTTGCCATTATCCAACTCCCACCAGCGTGATCATTGCCTAAAGGAAACAAACCATCCAGTCCCATATCAGCCCAGTTTAGTGGATTGAACACGTTGCTAACCATAGTACCGGGTGGATTGGATCGTATCGTAGATTTTTCGGTAGTATGTGGTGGCGCGGTCGCAATCACGGCAGGCGCAAAATTTGCCATTTTGACAAGGCCCAATTTAGCCAGTGGGTTGCTATAAATTAGCAACGAGTCTGTTTCACCGTACATGGCGAATTTCAAGTTTCCTGTCTTCAACTCGCGGCGAACACGACGCAAGTTCGCTAGGACCTGACCTTCGGTGGTCTGTTTCGCCACTTGTGCCCTGTAGCTCTTGGCGATTTCACTAACAGAGCCGCTAGTAGCTTCTTCCCCCGAAAACATAGCACATGAGCCTGAAACCATTGTCTGTGTAAACACTCCTTTGGCTTGCATTTGCATAAGAGACTTGATGAGAAACCGCATATTGTAGAGAGTGAAGATGGTGACTGGTCGCGGAGTCGCTTCCTGCGAAGAAATAATACGAATAAACCATGAAGTAATAATATCGATTTCGTTGAGGGGACGGTCTGGTTTTTTTGTTGATGTTGAGTCATCCTGTTTGGCAGCAATCTCTTGCGCCTCTGCTCTCACTTTCGATAGAAGTGCCTGATATTTGTCTTTCGGAATATACAGAGACTGTAGCTGCCTATTTCTCTGTGTTTTTTCCAAAAGTTGCCTTGCCATGAACTTGGCAAGCCCGAAGCTCCCCAGCTGTTTAGATTCCAAAAGAAAATCCTCCCTCGGCAATATCTCATCGTCCTCCAAGGGCTCGAGGACGTCCACAAATGCATCTAAAAGTGGAGGAACATCACTAGCTCGACCACAAAGCACACGGGACCAGTTCTGGATTAATTGCACGAGACTAACAATATCTCCAAGAGTATGTGGCAAAGCAATTGACACAAGGGTGGCATCCGTAAATGATGTAATAGTAAGTGCAACCTGGGACTTGTCACTTTGCACAAGCACATCCACAGTGGCTGGGAAGTCGTCCGGGGCCATAAAACATCGAAGTTTCTCAGGAAGCGGCCGGATTGACGGTTGATCAGTTGGCTCGGGGAAATCTTTGCCAATAGGGTGGCAATTAATGCTTTCGTTGCTCATCGCTGTGTCGTGTTTGTATTCAACGGCTGGCATGTCGGGGGTAAATTGCTTGGGAACGCGAATCTCCAAATGACCTTTGTCCTGTTTTCTCATGTTAGGACCTTGAATAGATGAAATACTGGAACGCTTGGATAAAAAGAATGATGAAAATAGAATATATTATTTGGAAAACAAAAAGAGAAAAAGAGCAGTCTTGGACCTAATTAAGAGATGTTCTTACATTTCGTCTAAGCCGGCCGCTTAACTTTCTCCAATCTCCAATTTCAAGTAACTTTTTGAATGACTCGTGTAGCATGTTTGCATCCAGAACATCGTTAAATCGCATGGTCCATCCCATGATTGTATGGTTTACTTTGGCTGCATCTCCAATATGCACTGGGTATATATCCCAGTTGGTCGTGTCAACTTGCTGCACGGTCGGCTTTGTTAGCCAGCGCCAGAGGAAGGCCATTTTTAATAGAAATAGACAATTGAATGCAGTACCAGTGGTTCCTGATTGCAAATAAAAGTGTTTGGATTAAAGAGAGCATGAGAAAGCTGGAGATAGAATACGGAGTACTAGGATGCAATCTATCTGGTGCGCACGGAAGCCTAAGTCTCTGTTCCAATAGCCAGTGCGGCGGCAGCCTGTACTAATGTCCTAGAGAGAAACATTCACTTTATATGTAGCACAGTGCAAGCTTGGGTTGCGTTGCGTTGCGCTAGAAAAGAGTGTGACGAACCACCTTCTTCCTTTTAACTAGAAACTGTTGAAGTTCACAGAGGTTGGAATAAATCACATGTGCTCTCACATGGTGTCATGGTATTACGCCAAGCTGCTAGCTCAGGTCCTGGGCGCTATTTCCCCCCGAAAAACGAGTTCCGGTGAGTCCGGCTCAGCTCTTACCCCGCATTCTGTGCCTGTGCTAGTGCCTGTGCTAGCACCCTTTCGCAGCACTCTTACCCTATTAGCGCGAAGAGCACTAGGGTCTTCGCAGTCTCAAGCGTCTTTTGTTGATGCATAACCCTTGTGCGAGGGAGGACGGCACGACGACTGAGCCACTAAACTGCCTTGTTTGGTGGTCGGAGTTTGTATGATCATCAGCTCTTCAGAATGACGCGGCTTTGGTCAGGTCCACTAGATCAGACGAACTCCCTCTAGATCTTACTGTACACGTGGTTAACAGGGAAAAGTCTGTGGCTGCCTCGCGCGGATCGAAACGTCTCCGCCGAACCAGGAGCAGGACGTACCTCTTCAAGAGGCTAGACATCGAAAAGTATTTGCTATACAATTTCCTTCGGGTTGATGGCATGCTCGCTGCCTCCTCTCCCTTCCGTAGCTCTAGTTCACATTTATTGACTGTGGATTGAGGACGAACAGTCATCTGCCCCGAGTTCCATAGAACGTCCCTTTGATGGCATCTCAACTACAGTGCAGCCAATATATCCCCTACTTCGTTTAGTCTTGGCATGCCGCCAAACATGTCTAGGAAAATGAAATGGAAGTTTGAATCTTGGTTACATTGCTTTCGTCACAGGGCCTCGCCACGTATGCTTTATAGTTTGGCGACAGTTAACATGAGAACACAATATTAAGATGCGGCAGCTTTTTTTTTTTTTTTTGTTTTTTTAAGACAGATATTTTCTTTTTTTACATATATAAATATGTGCTAGGTAAGTACATTCCCCGACCACAACCCTGGACGTGACGTGATAAAAATACCAAAGTATGGGACAAATTCGCTTCTGGTAAATATTCGCATGGCTAGTCTTTCAGCTACCTCGCCACGCCATAGTGTGAAGTCACTGGCTGAACCCATATGAGAACAAATGTTCAAGAATAGAAGAACAGAGATAATCAAGGATGCTGTTGAGTCGAAGTCGTACATGTGGCAAGACGAGAATGTACCAGTTGTAATACCACACCACGGTCTAAGCATCACTCATCAAAGAAAGAATACTCAGACTTTTTTTACCATGGCAACTTAGATCCCGTGGGGCAAGCCTTCGTTGTGGTGGTGACAGTGACGGGGGGCTTCTTGGTGCAGGTGGGAACAGCGGTGCAGTCCTTGGTGTCAGTGGCAGTAACAGTGACGGTAGAGGCAGCAGGGCAGGTCTCGTTGCCGGGAGGAGCAGCAGTGGTCGTGGGTGGGGTAGAGCCTCCAGTGGTGGTGGGAGGAGGAGCAGCAGTGGTCGTGGGGGGAGTAGAGCCTCCAGAGGTGGGAGGGGGAGTAGAGCCGCCGGAGGTAGGAGGAGGAGGAGAACCGCTGTCCTTGCAGTTGGCGGGGCTGAAGGCGTCCTGAGCGTCCTGGAGATCCTTGAGAAGAGGAGCAACAATGCCCTGAGCGATGCTCTGGGCGTCGGCAGGGACCTTGGAGACAACGCTCTTGATCAGGTCCTGGGAGGCAGTGTTGATGGAAGTAGCTTGCTGGAGAGCTGGGCCGCAGAGGCCGGCAGCGGCAATAGCATCTCTCTTGGCCTTGAAGTCTGCCAGGAGTTGATCACCCTTTGTCTGCAGCTCCTTGGCGGGGGCCTGCAGACCAAGCGCATCAGTCAGCGACAGCTCGCCAGTAGGATCAACCTTGGCCTTTCCATCCTTCAAGTCCTTGATGAGGGTGTTGGAGGCAGTCAACAGGCCGGCTGGGTCGCCATTGAAGGACTTGACAGCAGAGTCGAGACCGTCAAGATCAGTGCCGACTTGACCCATGACACCCTTGATGGTGGCAAGATCACGCTGGACGAGGCCAGCAAAGGCGCCAGCCGCCAGAGAAGACAAGACGAGGAACTTCATTCTGAAAATGATTGTTGGGTTCGAAACGATTGATTGGGCAGAGTCGTTTGTAGCGGATGAAGGAGGCAGAGCCGATGCTGATACTTCAAGCGTTTCAATTGTAAATGCTCGAGCACTGCTACCATTTTATACACGAATTGAGTCGCCCAATAGTTTTCTCACATGGCTCTCACAAGAGTCCCAAGCCGAAATGTTCGGCGATTGAAAGCATAAACTGTCATCCAAAGTGCACTCGACTCAGCGATAGTATCAGTGCATCGTGTAAGTCGCTGTCAGGAACCCCGCATGCCGTCCAGCTACTCCAGATTGTGGCGCGAGCTATGTGTTTCGAATTGACGGCCAAAACGCCGTTCGGCACATGTGTTGCAACCCACTCAAAAATCTCGACCGTGCCTTGCCCCATCATGGCAACTCAGTTTCCTTGCACTGTCCAAGCAAGGTAAAAAAAAACTGACGAGTGCCTGCATGAGTGGCGCTCGGGTTAGGGGAGACAGACGAAGGAGGCTGAACGGCAGGACCGCCACGGCTGGCGTTGTGGGGCAGACAGGAACCTGACGAACACGTGTGGACACATGCACACATATGAAAGTGGATTTGACGGAGAAAAAAACTCATGTGTTGGGGGCAGTCCGCAAGAGTGCGGAGAAGCCAGCAGAAACCTTCCTCCGTCGCAGCAAGAACCACCAGCTCAAATCTGGTTCTCAACGCGAAAACAATAATCACCAGCATTTTCCACGGGCTCGTGAATACGCGGAGTTGCATTCGCTTCGTTACCCCAATCTATTTTCATAGCGGATGATCGCATCCCCAGACCAAGCACACTTTCCCCGCAATAAAAATCAAGATCCGATGGTAGTTAGTTCATCGTTGCAGGAAATGTTGGGCGAAAGGGGCATAGTGCGAGCTGATCACCTACATGTGCTGTGGCAGCAACTGCTTGTTGACCAACAATGTCGACAGATATATTCGATATGCGTGGCTAACTTGCGTTGGCCACCAAGGCGATTATGACGTCGTCGTTCTATGCTTAACTTTGCCCACCGTCTCCCATCGCGAAGTTGCGGTCACTTTTCACCGCGCATGCTAATTTCGAGCCAAGCCAAGCCGTGTAGAGTGGTGGGCCGAAATTACTGCCGGGGCATTTGTATGCAGCGGTGCTCGTCTCCACGTTCCCTGCTACAGCGAGTGCATGAGCCACAGATACGGCGGAAAGCCCACTGAAGCCCCATGCAATTCTAAAATTAATCTCTACCCAGCACGGACGCCATGTCTCCGGTAGAACCCAATATTTTCGCAGCTCACGTATACTAGTAGATACAACTCAAGGAGATATAGTTTAAACTATTTATAATACTAGGTCACTCCGATTCTGTAAAATTTATCTTATATTGACCGTTTTCAAAATAGCGGATTCCGAACCCTGGTGTCTACCAAATTCGCGTGCAGGTGGGATTTTGGGGGTTATTTGACATTCCTGCAGGGCATAGCGGCCACACAAACTTGTCATCTACTTTAGCGTTTTATCTCATTTCCATAGTACTCCGTACAGTAATTCAAGAGTGGACGAGGTTTGGGCATTGGAACAGACCCGCCTCCTTTTATTTGCAGCGCCACCTCAATTCCCAGTCGCATACGGAGTACGCCTTCCTCACCTCACGTCGGAGATGGACTCGACTACTTTACCGTCCGTACGCCCTGCGCGCTATCAACTGGTGCTTCCACGTTGGTGTTGTAGTTACGGAGTAGTTTCCAGTCAATTATGTGTACTCCGTACGGAGTAGGCTATCTTGTATCTGTGCTAATTGGCCAGCGCACTACTCCGTACAAGCGTAGGAATAAATACCCTTCAGCTCCGCGTCGCCAATATTACATTTGCCATCAGATGCATGCAGGTTACACCTGTAACATATACTTCTTGGCTACAGGATAATGAGATATCAGCCTATTCAATCACACAGTCTCAGCACCTGCCGCATTTGCCATCTTCTAATGCTGAGAAGAGCAGGAACTACCCGCGCAACCCTAAACGCAGCCGTCTTGCGAGCCATATTGTGTCGTTCGAATACCACACCAGAGCCCGCCACATACCTAAACACCAGAGTGAAACATTTAGAATGCGTTGTGTTAGGTGTATCATCACATCATTCAGTTGCACTGATTTCGTCAATTTAAAACGAGTAGAATGTCGATCTACTAATTATCCATTCAGCTAGCGTCCAACTAGTCCACACTGCTACAAAAGACGTCCCTAACCTCAGGATAGAGTCTGTTTGTATATAAATAATACTCCAGTAAACAGGAAATAGTACTCAGACGCAGTACCTTTGATCCAACAACTTGTCCTAGCCGGGCTGTCCCGGTTTACAAATAGCCGCCCCCACCAGAGCCACGTTGCTTGGTTCCAGAAACAGCTGCCTGCTAGCAGCTACGCGATGGGTGTCGTTTGTAAAGAGATGTCACGCTTCCTTTACTGCATCGGCGCGGTCTCCCTTCTCCATAATAGGTGGAGGACGGGGAATTTTCTGGAAAAAGACGTATCGCTTAATAAACCACGGAAGCCACATAGTCAACTCGTAGTGAATAAATTTCTTTGTAGGGATCGAGAAGACCTCTGTAAGTCACATGTCAGCGGGATATAGGGTCTGAAAGTAGTTAGTCGAAATCAAGCTGTAACTTACGATCCAGCTCTTCTAGAGTGAGTTGTTTAGTTTCCCGAACGAAGCAGAAGATCATAATCCAAGCAACTAGGTTGAGCCCAGCATAGAAACCAACTGTAACCCAAGTTAGTCACGCTTGCGGTGCGCGTACACAAGGTGTTATAACGCGTTGCACTTACAAGCACCTGTCGAAGTCATGACCGTCTTCATACGTGGGAAGGTCAAACCAAGAATTCCAGCTGAAGCAGAATGCACTGGTTAGCAGAGTCTAGTTAGCTGTGCTAGGAAAGACTCACCAAAGGTATTGTTGATACAGACGGCCCAGGCCATTCCTTGCTCACGCTGAATAGTGGGGAAAACCTCGGCAGAGTACTGGAAAGCGACAGGGCCCTCACCGAGTGAGTAGCAAATAGTGAACAAGTAGACAAAGCTAATTCATCGAAATGCAGTCAGCAATCGCACAAAGTCATGCAACACACAAGAGTTAAGCAATGATATGTTTCCTTACAGCACAACTGGCCCGATTCTTGCTCCGCGGGATCTGAAATCCTGGGCAGGGTTTTGTTCGTCGCCTGTTGCTGACGGAGCAATATGATATGCACCGTTCGGGAGCAGTGAAAGCCCGGCTGCCAAGAGGAAGATGCACATGAGAGGGAAAGTCTTCGATACATGTTAGCTTAGATACATTCCATCTCCAAAAATGTTTTACTTCAGGCATACTATCATTGTCAAGGTTCTTCGGCCTTTAGTATCGATAAGGAACAGAGTGGGAATAGTCGCCACGACTTGGATTGCTCCGTATCCAAGCGACGCGTACAAGGCCTCAGTAGCTGAGTAGCCGACGCTCTCAAAGATGGATGAGCTGTAGAAAGAGATGACTGCAGATTCATCAGCTTCTACGTATCAGGGGAGAGCTCGAATTTCAGAATAGCCACTCACTATTGATTCCACACATTTGCTGAGCAATCATGACGGTTGAAGCGCCATAGTTTGCTCGTCTGATCCTCGGGACGGCAAAACAGTCCCAGAGGCGGGCAAAGTAGCCAGCGCCGCGAGCCTCCTTCTTCTCCAATTCATAGATGACGTATGAGTAGTAGAAGTCCCTTGCTGCAATGATGGGATGGGCCCTCAGGCGCATCATTGATCGAAATCCTTGGTCATGCTTATTATGCTTCATTAGCCAACGTGGGGACTCTGGGCAGAAGAAGATGCCGATCATGAGGATGAAAGACGGGATGAATGCCGACCCCAGCTGAAGTCGCCAGGCAATATGTCCAGTATCCTTGACGATGACGTTGGCGGCGAAGCCCAAGAAGATGCCGATAACAACCCAAAGCTGCCAGAACATGACCAAGGCACCTCGAGTCCTGGCTGGGGCCATTTCGGCCGAGTAAATGGGTACCGTGGCGTTCTTGGCACCGATGCCAATGCCCATGATGAACCGCGCGGCAAAGAGGCCCTGCCAAGACTGGGCACAAGCGGAACCGATTGGGGTAGCAGTAAGACAGAGAGCAGTGAGAAAAATCTCGCCCCTTCGACCCAAGTAATGGTTGAGTGGATCGACGATGAAGGCACCGCTGGAAAGACAAGTTAGCCAGGCGAGCTGACGAAAAAGCCCAGGGTAGCCGTGTTCGCATGCATTACCACCTACATAAGACCAGCGGTGAGGAAGATGATGGAATTAACCAAGCCGACGATCCATTCGTCAGTCCCTTCCCCGGTGATTCCAAATTCCTGTTTAAATGACAGGTTTGCGCCGTTCGAACCGGTCTGATCCCATCCCTGGGTCGCGGCTCCAATAGCGCAAAGACCAATAGAGTACCAAAGCATGGTAGGGCCGTGCCACTTATGGTCTCTTTCATATACGAGTGCGCTGCGCTCGTCCTCGGAAAGCTCGGAGAGCATCTCAAATCTTGCGGGATCGCGAGCTACTAGAGCGGCGCGGCCAAAAATGTCGGCGTATTCAGACATGTTATGCGATTCAGCGAACGCCTTGGCGTTGAGGACAGCATCACTTTCCGATTGGCGCTGTGCACATGTGCGTTAGTAACCCCGACCCTGAACATTACCGAGTGGAATTGGAGTAGTCTGCTGGTGCTTGCTAACCTTGAGGGGATTCTCGATGATGTTGAGAGCGACAGAGCCGCGTCGGCCTGTGTTCGCCTGGTCCGAAGGTTGCTCACTCCCCAAGACATGCTCGTCGCGAGAGGTCTCAGGAAGGTCTCCAGACACTCTCTCCTTCATGGTGGTCGTATTCGAAAGTGTCTACCAGATCAAGGGTGTGGGTTCAACTTTATCACCTATAAGAAGCGCAATAATGGCTTCGAATCAACTTCTTGGTGATGTCAATGCTGGAGGAAGAAGAAGAAAGAAAAGCTCTGGGAAAAAACCATGGCATTATTAGTTATACCGAGTAGCAAACGGGCTGACTAGCAAACAAACGAAGGATTCCCAACATGGTGGGTGGGGAGAGGTGGTGTGAGGCTTGATAGCCTGTGTATCCGGCGCAGTTGAAGGCCCACTCCAACGTGTCTCTCACTCGCCCAAACGAAAGACTAGGGGCGACTGACTTCAATGTTTCAATAAATTGTTTGTGCAGTCAGATTGAGCTTATCTCCACCATGTCAGCGCTGAACAGGCAGCAATATTCCCGACAATGTGAGTGGCCAGTCTCAGTCCCCCACCCCCATGGGGGAAGCGGCCCATTGGTGGGCCTGATTGGTGCTGACGCTGGTCCGACGCCCGTCAGCCAAATTGACGTCGATCGCTCCACATCATCCGTCTAACCTGACAATGACGCATTATGAAAGCACATGGAAATGAAAGACCTTTGATACCATGCGCCAAGTTGGCTTCTACCCAACTGCCCCGACCCACCCATATGGGTAGTAACCGTTCAATTCGTCATTTAGTTCCTTCGACGCCATCACTCGGCCCGCTGGCGACTGTAACCTCAGCAGGGAAGTCGTGCTTGGATACTCCGTACATGATGTTACATGTAGATTACTTTACTTTTTTCTAAGGATGGGTTATGTAAACCGGGGTTATGTCCAGTACATATTAAAAAAAAACTGCCAAAAGAGAGAACGCGCTATCTCCTAATTCCGGAGAAGCTGGTCAAAGACTGTGGCCCGGACCCCACGCTTCCCACATTTGGCCGCTGACTTCTACCCTGCATGTGCGGCGTGGCTATCGGTCAGAAGCCTGCCGCAAGGGAGCAAGCGGCCAGGCCCAGAGTCAAGGTGTCGCCAAATTAATCGAGACACATTCAGAGCAGCGGGAGAGTGTCCCCGATGTCTCGATTAATCTGTCAGGCGCGTGGGAGTACAGTCCGTCTTGTCTAATCTGCCTAACTGATCATGCAACTAGCCTCGATCAGCATAACTATGGAGTTACACCCATTATCATTGGCGTGTTGCATATTGTACTTGGCTTTAGGGTAGGAAGGAGGAGCGTCTTGTAAGTTTGAGACTCCTTGCACACATCAAAGTTGCGAGACTTCCAACTCATTTATGAGGCTGCAGGGTCAATACAAATGCGAGAATAGAGGGCAGTTAGTGTATCGTCTATTTTATGCAACAGAGATCCCCGCCATCCTCTTAGTTTTTGTTGTAACCCCGAACTTCTTTGCGGGTCTCTCTCTGTAAGCCGCCCGCCGAAACGCCGCAGCTGTGGGTCTGGGCACCTTCGAGGAGACTCTCATGGTGGAAGAAGCTGTCCATTGCCGTGACAGCATCACATTATGTTTACCCTCCCTTCCCCTATTATTTCTCCTAACAGCATTGGTAGGTACCCTTCATATCGGTCAGCCACCCTCCATACTTACTATGACGACAATGTCTGACCCAATTGTCTTCTACGACATCGCTCAGCGGCCGCCAGTGACAGAGACATGCTGCGCCGTAAACCCCTGGAAATCCAGGCTAGCCCTTAACTTCAAAGCTGTTCCCTATTCTACCTCGTGGGTAAAGATGCCAGACATCAGCAAACTCCGCACTGGTCTGAAGGTTCCGGCCTGCCGCAAACTCGCTGATGGCTCCGACTACAACACCCTTCCCATTATATACGACCCTGCTACCAACTCCTTTGTCGGCGACTCCTTCGACATAGCCGTCCACCTACAACACAATTATCCCTTTTCTGGTGCTGGAGACCTCTTACCTCCCCAGAAGCTTGACTACGTCTTCAGCAACAGTGCAAAACTAGTCGTACCACTGTCGGAGCTTCGGGAGACCAATTTTCCAGAGTACGCCCGGTTCAACACTAATATCGACGCCGCCTTCAGTGCACATGTCCCTCTTATGGTTCATGGACTTCCGCTGGATCCCGCGACTGCTGATATTACCAAGGCGGAATTTGTTAAACGTGCTGGTGTTGGGTCATGGGACGACTTTGCCCTAGTGGGTGAGGCGCGAGAGAAGATGAAGGAGTCTTTTGTAGCTATCCTGGGTGATGTAGCAAAGTTATTCTTGAAAGATACGAGTGGGCCGTTTCTGCTAGGACAGAGGGCTAGTTATGCGGATCTTATTGTTGGCGGGTGGTTAAGGATGATGCGTATGACTTTGCCCGAGAGTGAGTGGAACGAGGCCAGGGGGTGGCATGGAGGCATATTTGGAAAGTTGTACGATGCTCTGGATAAATATGCGGAGGTGAAATAAGCCATCGTGGTATGTATATGTGCTGAAGGTCTCATAATAAGTCAAAACAAGACAATCACACCATATTCCACGTGAAGAGGACTTACCCTATCCCAGTCGACAAGGAGATTTTCTCATTTATAGACAGTATGGAAGCGGCACTATCTACAGCTTCGCTACGTGAAGTACAGGCAAATCAGTTTCGGATCCCTGCAGGAACTCAGAACCTTGCCCCATACGTTTTCTCCCAGCAAAGTATGAGTGTCTGAATACATGTCCTCCGGCCATGATAAACATTAATGCATTAGGTAACGTTAGAAATGTACAGCACTGTTATCGCCATTCCTCCTCTAGGCAAACATAGACATCATCTGAGGCGAATGTATGTTTATGTCACGACTGGGTACTGGTAAAGCAGAGTGATAGACAAGACTTCTGAAGTATTCGTAGCTTCTTAGCAACAAGGTAGCACTGTATTGTGAACGGTCTTAATCTCTGGCCTTCTGACAATCTGGTCTCCTCCTTCCCTACTTATGCTTCGCTGTTACCCCGCAGCTAGGAGTTTGCTAGCTGCATGATACTCTCCTCCAATAGGCCCAGGTGCGTCGCTAGATTCACGACGTCACGTGGCCTCTGAATGCCCTCACAAGCAGTAGTCTCTGACAGTTTAACAGTCCATGAACAAGGATTATACTTAACGGTTGCGATTCATAGCATCGTATCGTGACCAAAGCTCTCCGTCTGGTAGCGTGAGCACTATTATCCTCTATGAAGACTGGGCAGTGCAGCTGATGGTGAGCTTGTTGTCACACTATCTTGACTTTGATTAGCTTAGTATGTTGAGTTTTCATATTGGTTGAATGGATAAGTACGGGTCTAAAATGACCGATCTCTCGCGAGAAGTGACCCAGTTAACGATCTTGCCTTAGATGAGATATTTAATAATTTCTTCTGAGCAGCAACCGTTGGGAAAGGTCCTCTTTCCCCGAGTAATATGTCTGTCTCACAAGACTCGGCAAAAGGTGGATCGAACGCTCCACACAAAACGCGGAATAATGCATTTTATATAGCCTTATGATAGAGTGTTTACCACAAACCTTGCAATAAAACGACGTGAGACTCCAGTTAAGATAAAGCGAGCCGTAGCTTCCACTCAATATATTAGTTTGTTCTCTTCAAAGAATCATTCGATAGGCTGCGGCGGATCTTGATATTGAGATGGCAGATCATTTTACCGGTTCATGTCGTAACACTGACAACAGACGTGTTGGTAGAATACCATTAGTTCAGGTTGTGTGTAGAAGAGTCTCGGTCCTTGATTTTGACACCAATAATTATTATGTAGCCGAATCTACGAAGCTTGCTTAACAAGAAAGAGCGAACTCGCGGCGAGGAAACACAGCATAACTGATAACATACATTGTTCGCCTCACAACGGTGAATCGAACCTCCCTGGCGACAATAACTAGTGCATGTGTTGAACCACAAGCAGTTATCTGTTTATGACGACGAGGGAACAGCTTGCCTGCCGTAGTAGCACTATGAACACTAGCTCTTCTTGAGGTCAAGCGGAGATTAATTGCATGGCACGGAGGAGTCGCAGCGACAAGCGTCCCGCCTCTTCCTATTTTTGCACAGACGATCTAGGCGCCCGCTAGTCTTGTAGGTTACCTCATAGTACTTGGCATTCGTTTGTTTTATCTCTGTATGGACAAAGTCAGAGTTCCATGAGGGAATTTGTGTTAGAACCAAGAGTGATGGGCAGAACCACTGTAGCTGCAAATTGTCGCAACTTGACTCGCATTCTGAACCCTGGAGGGTTGCCGAGAGGCCGCAGTATTTTCATGGGGGGAGGACAGCCTATCATTGTACAATGCCTATGTTTGACAAGATAATTGCTTCCAAAATATGTGAGGTTGGGTCCGCCCCCCGGTCTTGCATCAGCGTGCAACACAAGGCTAAGAGAAAGCTCGACCTTTCAAAAGAAAGCTGCTGATGCATTACCTGCGAGACGGAGATGCTGACAATTGAGCGTGGATGGGACGAGGTTAAACTTCAAGAGTCGAAAACGCATGGTCAGATACCTAGATCAGACTCAGAGTTGCCACGATGTCGTTATTACGTCCGTCTGGTCGAGGGGTGTCCGAGCTCGCTATCCTCTGCGCCTTCAACCTCCAGTACAACATGATCGAGCTGCTTTTCAACGAGCGGGACAACGACAACGACCAGTTCCACAGAGCTCGAAATAACGTCAACGCATATAGAAGACTAGTTTAGAGAATGAATCCGCCTACGATATATGTCCTGTCTGATCAAATGAGGCTTAGATCTTCAAGAGAGCCCAATAGCCGCACCTCTCACACAACCCCCCGATTTACCACAGCCCGATTTGATTGAAGGGCTGAATGATGGGTTGGAGCGTCTGGGAACACTTAGGTCTCAGACAAGAATGTGGCAGGAAGAAAGGTGGTTGGAAATAAGGTAGCCGGAAGAAGGCTATCATGAGAGGTAAATAGGAGGCATTGTGGAAGGAATGAGAAGGCAATTAAGCAGATCAATCATCCCATTCATCAATTCACATGCATTTTATCCTTTTCAATTCCACTTCCATACGGTCGCTTCCGACACTATGATCTTCTTAACTTTGTACGTGCAATGAAGACAGTATAGATAAGCGCAGTTTTTACGAAGGAAAGCCAAAAGCCTTGTCCAAACATCCCAAGAAGCCTGCTGGTCAACCATGTGTTTTTAGATCTCTCGATAATTTGGTTTTCGCAGTCCGTCTTGGATAATTCTCCTTGCCAAACTCTTGCCATAGTTAAGCACTGCCACGCTATATGATCTGTGGATGCAGCGAGATGAGGTCGAAACCCGCTAAGTGCTTCACCAATCAAGATCACGTGGTTATCATAGAAACTCCTTTGGGAAGAAAACACATCATTAACTTTTGTAACAAAAGGCCGTTGAGTCTTCTGTACCAAATCCGTAAAAGGCCCCGCCATTTTAACTATAAATGGATCACGGTGACGTTCCCATATCGCTTGGCGTAGGAGACCTGCAGGCACTGTATTCTGGTGATGCTTTCCATTAATATCAGAGAATATCTCGGAAATTTCGCTTGACCCTGCTGGAACGTTATAATACCAGACCCAATTGAGAAGCCTCTCATCAGTTTGAAAACTTCCGGCATCTGTTGGGATCACATATCTAATAAAGAAGAATTTGCTGATTAGTTTCTTTCCAATAGTTAGATAAAAACTCACGCTGGCTATTGACTTACGTAAGAATATATGAATCGCTTAGTAAATCCAAAGTTACATTATTTGCAAAGTATTCCCTTGTTTCCGGTAGTACGTCGTTTTCGCGCACTGTTCCACGCCAGGCAACGTAGCCAGAGTATTCCGCGGTTACAGAAGGCTGTAACAAGGTTCTAATAGTAGAGTGCATGCCATCAGCTGCAATAACCAGATCAGCTGTAACGCGACCCGGTTCTCCATTTGTTACATCAACATAGTGAACAGTGGTGAGAGCATCTATATACTCAAGGCCAGTGACCTTTTTTCCGGCGCGATAATTAACACTACCTTCACCCTCTCGAGCTGGTGGGGGATTGGGACATGCTGCTGACGCATGACCATCAAAGTTAGCCCTTAGTATGCGGTAGAGTAACCCCCAACTTGTCAGAAGTCGTGGAGCGTTAAATTTAAGAATATTTGAATTTTTGCGATATGCAATTTGTGTTGAAGTAGCGGCAATAGATGTAGCAAGCCCCGTAAAATCGTACTTTTCGAGAAAGTCTTTCATGTGGAGGCCAAAGCCGATGCCGGCTATATGGCTACTTCTTTCAGATGATACCTCTTGCTCAAGCAGAGTAACGTTACTACCAAGACGCTTGAGCTGGATGCCGCTCATCAAGCCGGCAAGCGAGCCTCCAACCTAGAATTAGTTAGCTGTAATCTACAATGAGTCGCGAAAGCTAACTGACCACAACAACAGAGGTAGGTATTGGTTGCATGTCTCCTTGGTATGCCGTGCTAGCACTTTCGCTTCGGGATGGAAAAACAGAGGCAGTTCTGTTGGGAATTTATCGTGCTCTGACGGCTCTACTATCGAGACAGTGTGAGCTGTTGATCAGGTTGGAGTGGAGACGAGACAAAGAGCTGCAAAACTGAAAGAGGGCGATTTATGGGAGCCGCGTCTGCCGACCGAACTGATCAACCAAGGGCAGTTGGGCTCGTCTCATTTGGCCCCCACCCCCTGCCGCTTGTTATTTGTAAAAATAGCATGGATCATAGGCCGCTCTTTTGAGTATATTATACCCCCTATATCCGGCGCCACAAGGCCAACCCATGGCGTGGGCCTGGACAATTGATTTAATTGGCTTGTTAGCATACGTCTCGCTCCAAAGCCCTTTTGCATGCTCGACTTGGGGATCCCGTGCACCATTGCTAGGTATCTGTCATGAAACGAGAGGATCTGCCTGCATGAAGAGGAATGATACCTAGATAAGCAAACCCATTTCGAACTTACTGTGCCAATCTATGCCACCATCCACGCTGACTCAAGCATTTAGGTAGCTCTCAAGCATTACGACAATACTTTACATAGTGTCGCATGCCGTGGAACAAAACCGATCTATTAAGCGCTTACCCACTCTGCTCGTAATGGTGATTCTTAATCTGCACTGCGCAATATCAGACAGCAAGCAAGCCTACGAAAGTTTGAGGCTGAGCAGCGATTGGTGAGATGCAGTCTCCTTGCTTAGGTGAGTCGACGTCGGTTCCTTGCTCGTTTTGACGGGGGGCTCCGCGCAAGTCTTCCGCAAACGCCATCATGACAAACATGTCCAACATGAAGCGATATCGGACTAAAGAGAACTTCGCAAAGTCATCCAAGTCAGGTACAGCACGATTCAATAAGTTGAGACAGAAGTATGACGCGCACGTCTATCTCCAAGTGCAATGGAGAGGAAGACACTACGAGTATAGCTCAGATAAGGATACTCGTTGGCTGAAGATCGGCGAGGAGCTCGAAACGATCTACCCATTGCCTGTTCAATGGACGCCAGCAACCTTCATGCCAAATAACGACACACCCGAGAGCTCTTTACCAGAAGAAGATTCTGCCAGGTCGAATTGTCTGCTACTCCAATAGTATACCTTGCTTTGATCTTGTGTAAGCTATTCAGGATGACTGGTAGTCTCACCTGGATCTGTTTGAAAACTGCAGGCATATCGGCTACGTCCTGGCTAAGCCCTCGCAGACGTTGAACGGCTTTAACACCAAGCCAAATGAACTGGGCGATAGCCTCAGCCAGTCCTGCTACCGAAACTGGATCCATTAGCAGAAGTAAGACATGATACGGATTGGATCGAAGTACTAGAAATGGGAATCCCGAGCGGGGAAGTGAGTGGGAGACGGCCTTACATTTCGCCTATGTGGCTATACTCAGTATAAGAATTACAGTTATAGGCACGCGCTGTGATGCATTCAAATAATTCGATTGTGCTGAAATACAGAGCTCATGTTCTCTCTTGCGAGCACTGTATATGAGGGGCCGATCCGTCGAAGCCAAGTAAGACAGGATATCTAGAAAGATTCGCCGAGCTACTCAGATTGACTAATGGAGCAAGGCTGGGAGCGATTGGTCCGCTGAACGATTAGCGAACACATTCACGACACACTCGCACGATCATTCACATTGTTATCAACGACAGGTCTATGTCTGCTGTCTATTGTACTAGCTTGCACTGTTTCCTGACCATTTGGCGGCGCCTTTCCTTTCGCTGCCGCCTCTGCTGCACTTACTCTGACGACCGCAGAGTAACACCATGGACTCTCTGGACATGGTTCCGGAAGTGGTTTCTATGTTGAATTTTGAGTTTTCGACACTTGGGGTGCTCGCACCGTAGATTCTCACCGCTCCGCTCCGCTTGCTCATGTTTGATAGGATGCGGATCATCGAAATGGTCGTTTCATGACAGTTGGGCGGCAGTATGTAAAGGTACGCTCTTCACGAGAGAATCGCTCGTCACCGATGCAATCGGGGCATTGTGCAGCATGCAGGAGCAGAGGGAATCGATTGGGGCTGAGCAATGCTTGGTGTTCTACTTCAAGAGAGCTCGATCTTTATGGACAGGCATGCTTGGCCCTTTATTGAATGCGATCACGCTTGAGCTATTTAGTTAGCCGTATTGCCCCCATGGCCATTTCATTTCTAACTACGCACACCCCGTGTATTCTCCCGGGCTGGTATAGACGTTGGGTGTTGGTCTTCCCGGCTCGTGGCCAGCATGTATTGGTAGTACTATGGGCGGATGCTGAGAGAGCGCTGAACAGTTGAGGACGGAACGGAGCACAAGAACGAAGATAGCATTGTCTCGGTCGTCGGGAGATTCGAACGGCCGCGTCCGAATGCCGGGTTCTAAGCGTCCAACGTCGGGCAAGGACTTTTCTTCCAGTGTGATACAAGGTAGTTTTGTGTTGTGTCTCAGTATCCCTGTGCAAATATCGACTCCGTTTAAGAGGTCAATACCAAAACTAGAAATAATGCGTCCCTAGCCAGGTGTGGCGCTTTTGTCGGCGCTGCGTTGAGGCTTCTCAGTGTGACAGTGTCCTGCGGCCACACGTTGCAGTCGCTACCGATTACAGCACAATTACTCCGCAGAGTCGGTGTGATAATTGCAACGAGCACGCAGTCCAGGGGCTTCTTATTGGTATATACGGAGTTCGGAGCAAGACGTTCGGACATTACCAACAGTGGAGCAGCTTCCCCAATCGTTCATTTTGCAGCGTCGTCGAGCGCGCAGCCTTCTACCGTACTCGGTAGGTGCAAGGTTTTCAAGAAACAGCTGGGAAAGGGCGAGGCGAACCCTCGGATGTCTGTGACGGGGCAGCGCGCCAGTTCCGAAGCCCGCTATGGCGTGGTGCTGCAGCCCGCCAGGCACCAAATACAGGTACCCAGCTGAGCGCGATCGAGATGCACACATCAATGACGTAGCGTCGCTGCCTTGGCGAGGACGGGCGCAACACAACGCGTGCTCGCCTTCAAGTGTGAGCTGTGCGCATGAGCTCTCAAGAGCGCGCCGATGGAGATTACAGATATGCAATATCGTGCTACCAGCATAATGCGGTATCAATGAGCACTGGTAGGAAAGCATTCACTTTCCGTATTCTCTTGTTCGATCCTGATACACTCAATAATTATTGGCGGCATTCCAGCTCAGGAAGCTGTGGAACCAATCCTTGCCGTTGTGTCCCCTCATGCCCACTGCCACCAACAAGGCCGAGCCCGGATGCGGCTAGAGCTCCTAGCTTTCCGTGCTGCACAATTCATCTGGGAGCTCCGGGATCATCATTGTTTTCCAAGCTCTCTGGTGGCTTGTGACGTGTTTAGCGAGCTATGATGTCTTACAAGGCTTCAATGTTCTACTAGTACGGCTCTGCCAGGTTTTTTCCTTTTTTGACCGCCTTTGCCTTGGCGATGCTGCAGTTATATGCATCATATCCGGGACTGACCTGACCTGCTCTCAGCTCGTGCAATTGCTCCAACTTTGTAGTGTTCAAATCCAGCCTCAAATTGCCCACGCGCCTTATCAACGTCCCTGCCGCCGGGCATTCACAACACATGCACCTATAAATTACACCATCATAGCAATGGGAGAGAGCCGTTGCATATCGACAGCCCTGTTCATGCCAGCTATAATGAAGCCCATCGCACTTCTCGTCTCTACCGCTCTTGGCGCGAAAGCCATGCAGCTTCAGACGCCTCTTTACTCCTCATACTCTTTCAATCCTTTAGAGCATCTCACAGGAATTGCTCCATATCACGAACCGGCCGACCCTGCGCTAGACCCAAATCCTCCTCAGGGCTGCTCGGTGACCCGAGCGGCCTACCTCGTCCGACACGCAGCTATCAATGCGAACGACTTCGACTATGAGACATACCTGGAGCCCTTCCTTCACAAGCTGGGTAATTCCACCGTCGACTGGTCCAAAATACCCCAGCTTTCATTCCTGGCTACGTGGGAGGCTCCGTCTTTTAGCGAGCAGGAGCTGCTGACAAGGACGGGCAAGGTCGAAGCCGCCCAGCTGGGGCTTTCCATCTCGTACAGATATCCCAAGCTGAGGCTGCCGCAGAGGGTATGGACTTCAACCGCGGAGCGCACGGTGCAAAGCGCTAGAGGACTTGTCCGGGCCCTCGAAATGGACGACAATACTATCAATGTGGTCGAAATCCCAGAGGGCAAGAAGCAAGGCGCCGATAGTCTGACACCGTACAAGAGCTGCGAAGGTTATTCTCCCTCTGCGGGATCTAAACAGCAAAGCAAATATATTGGTGCGTATACCGCACCGATCGTCGCGCGCCTCAAAAACCTGGCTTCAAATTTCAACTTCACATCCGACGACGTCACGGCAATGCAGGCCATGTGCGGCTACGATACCGTCATCCGCGGTTCTTCGCCTTTCTGCTCAACCGATCTCTTTTCCCCCGACGAGTGGCTCCAGTTTGAGTACGGCCAGGACATTCAGTATCACTACAACACTGGTTATGGCAGCCCGTACTCAGGCGCTATTGGTTTCCCGTGGGCCAACACAACGTTTAATCTCTTATCAGCCAAGACTGCGACCCAAGATCTGTACATATCATTCACGCACCGCGAGCTGCCACCGACAGTCCTTGTTGCCATGGGCTTGTTTAACAACAGCCAGTTCTCCGGCGGCAATGACATCAATGCGACCATGCCCTTGGACCAGATTAACTATAATCGCGCTTGGCTCTCGAGCCGTATTCTCCCATTCCTGACCAACGTGGCCATTGAGCGAATGAACTGCACTTCCAATGTCGCTGTGACAGCCCAGCACAATAATAGTGGCAGCGGCAGCTCGGCCTCGGCTGCTGCAGCCACCTACTACCGGGTCTTGGTCAACAGGAGCCCTCAAGTCTTGCCCGGATGTCATGATGGGCCGGGCCAGAGTTGCTCGGCTGATGGCTTACAAAAGTTCGTGCAGCAGCGCGCAGACTTGTTTCAAGGCTACTCGAAACGCTGCGGAAATTCTTACGATAATTCGACGGATTCGGTCACATTCTATACAGATTCGAATAACGGGACTATGGTGGGAAAGAAGAGGAGCTTTATGAAGTCTTAGAGCCGTAATGATGCAACAGTGGGCGGATTTAAATGTCGTTCGAGGTACACAGACTCATGAATATTTGCAGAATAGATAAATGTTCACCTAAAGATAATGAAATGCGGCATAAATTTGTACTCCTAGTACTACTGCTAGGCCATTAAATATCACTTTCACTAGGCAAACTCCGATCAACTCAGAACTTGACTTCATCGACACAATGAAGTGCAGTTGCAAGTTGCGGCAAACACAGTAACGAGCGCAAGCACAAACCTCATTGTTTATTGTTGCATTGACTAACGCGCACAACCTTGAACACTTTAATTGTTACCTAATTATGGTAGCTGACACCATAAACCTTGAAGAGACCCGC
Organism: Conoideocrella luteorostrata; assembly: GCA_032433595.1. Taxonomy (NCBI): domain Eukaryota; kingdom Fungi; phylum Ascomycota; class Sordariomycetes; order Hypocreales; family Clavicipitaceae; genus Conoideocrella; species Conoideocrella luteorostrata. Next base: position 49,816 of record JASWJB010000070.1, read on the forward strand.
ATCACCCGCCCAGTTGACCTTTCCTATATCGCGGCATTTATTATCACGTTTAGACACCTTACTCAAGCTAACGTACTTTCCAGAGACTGCGCCATTGAGACGTAGGGTATAAGTGGATCCACCTGGTTTAAACTCGAAGATGAAGGCTTGTGCCTCGCTTTGCTTCGTCGTAAGGCTGCCATTCTTAGCAATATATAACTTGTCGGAGGCAGACTGCACATAGAAGCTGTTACCGAAACGATTGCCATCAGTAGTTTGGAGAATCCAGCGCTGTTTAGCATCCTCATGCGCCTTGGGGGCTGGGAGGGCAATGACTTCGTTGCTCGTTTTTGAACGCGCGAGGGCAAGGCCATTGCTCTCGATGGTAACATAGCGACCTTCAGTAATGGAGCCACGAATCTGCTTAAACCCTTCCTCGACAAGTGCGTCCATGTTTTGTTCGGCATTTGGCTTGCCGTAGGGCACCTTTGGGTAGTTCCCATGGCTGTAGCCGTTGGTGCACTTGGCCGGGCCGACCCAAGGACCTGTGAGAGAGCCCAGAGAAAGATCACCGCTCCAATTGTTGTCAGTACGAGGTTCCGGGGTGCGGACTGCTGTTATTTGGGGCAAGGAGTAGTCGGGGCTCTCAAAGTCAAATGCATTGACCATGTTGGTCATGTGCTGCCGGCGCCATGGTGTAATGTTGCTGTTGGTCATGTTGTAGCCATGAGCCGCTGCCCAGGCTTCCAGAAACATAATATCAGAAGTGTGATCACCGGTCTCGGAAAATACATGACCACCGCGTGTCCATGGAGAGATGATGAAACGAGGAATGCGAGGGCCTGGCGAGGTCAGTACTTTTTTTCTTCATGGTTATATTGCAACCCATCCAGGGAACAAGGAAACGGTTACATGGAGCTTACCAGGACCGAGAGGCAGCTGTCCATTTTTGGCATTGAATGGGTCTGTAATCCATTCACCAGCAGCATCCTTGGGAGCAACGGGCGGGATGACGTGATCGGCCCAGCCGCCCTGTTCGTCGTAACTGATAATAAGTGCGGTCTCGTTATAAACAGGGCTATTCATGACGGCTTCGACAACGTTTTTCTGCAACCACGCGCCGTCAATTGGCATGTTGGGGGCGTGCTCACTCTGTTCCTGAGGCCCAACAATCCAGCTAACCTGAGGCAGAGTACCATTGGCACAGGCATCATAGAAAGCCTGCAGGCCGGGGAAGGAAATGCCATTATCTCGCAAAACGTTTCCCTTTGGAGCATCCTGATACTGCTTAAAGTAGGCAAGCATGTTGTCCTCAAAGTTGTCAAAGTCTTGCCAGACCCGCCACGAAATGCCAGCATCCTGAAGGTATTCCGGGGTGGTCTTCCAAACAAATGGGAAGCAGTTGTTGCCAGCAGAGTCACAGCCAGGGCTGGCACGGTTAGACAGAATGTTGCCGCCTTTTCCATCCAGATTGCTGGGAGAGCCGGCGGTATTGACCGTCCCGCTCATCCACATGATGCGGTTGGGGTCAGTAACACCGAGAACGCTCTGATGGGAATTGTCCATCACTGTCCAGCCCTCGGCAATATCCCAGTGTGTGGGCACATCTTGGCGTTTGTAGTAGCCCATGCTGTAGTCTGTGTCAGAAGTAACCCAGCCGTCGCCTCGACCATTGTTCCACGCGCCGTGCATTTGGTCCCAGCCGTTAGACCCCCCTCCCATGCACTGAGTTGCGTCTTTCCAATCGCCGCCAAGGTAATTGATATGCCATGGCGACAGAACGTTGACGCCGTTCTTGGTCTGGCTCGTATGTCTAATAAACACAGTTAGGCGCTTCAGTCCTGGATCTATGTTTGAAGTCAAAACAAAAGTCAAGGGCGAGGGCATACTCACTGTCTCCACACGGGGATTCCATTGTTGACTTGCACGTTAGGGTCGCCAAAGTTGCGGACGCCAGCCATTGTTCCAAAGTACTAAACGTCATGTTGAGCAGGCATACTTCCAACAAGCAAAGTTGTAAATACATACGTGGTCGAAAGATCTGTTCTCTTGCATGAAGAGAATGATATGTTTAATGTCCTTGAGAGATCCGGCCTGGGCCGTGATGGCCGAAGCCATCAACGTAAAGCCAAGCGCTGAGTGCCACATCCCGGATAATGGAGCTCAGTGGATGTGTTGTTCAAGACGAAATGGAAATCGCACCTATGGTCCAGACAGCATAAGAGGGTCAAGGTTGTAGAGCTACGATAATGATTTATAATGATTGGGTTCGCAAAACCCATGGACAGAGTAATCCGCGTCCCGCGTCATCTCTAGAAGCTCGTGGACACATAAATACATACAAATGCAGCGCAACAAGTTGAAAAGGTGTTCTGTGCTAGAAGCAAGCGACCGCATGTACAGGCCGTGGCACCACACAACGCCCCCGGCGATGTCCGGGAAACCGTGAGCAAACGAGGTCAGGGCTATTACACATCGTCAAGTACGTCGCGCCAATAAGCTGTCAGAAAATCAGCACGACATGTGCCGCCGCTATTATATTCCGGCCATGCCCACGAAATGGCGAAGAGATGCATACGACGGGGAGCATGGTTTGTGGGGTACAACTGACGGTTGCTGCAGGAGTTGCTGAGATAGATGGCTGCTCTAGGGAGTGCGGAGTAGGAGACTCGCTCGCCGGTCCAGAAGGGTATGATCCACTACACGTGCCTCACTGAAGCCCCGGAACTGGACTGCTAGATTGCTAGTTAGTGGGACCAAAGAAGGGTGTGCTAGCGCCACCGCTACCGCTCGTCCATTGTAAATCCACGTGCTTGTCACGGACCGAGGGTTAAGGGGAAAACGCACACTTATTGCAATATCTATTCTTTATTTTTTGTCGTATATTTCGTCGTCTCATTCACCTGCTAAGATTTAGTTGTATTGTACGGAGTTCTCCGTAGATGCATGTCTATATAGATAGACATGGTTTGCAGAGAAAATCCACCGCGTCAGGCCCAAACGAGACTCGGTACCTACAATCAGGATACGGATCTTCCTGCAGCCGGGGTAGCATGAGTAACTAACTATTCGATTACTGAGCTCGGTGAACAGAAAGAGCGCGACTTTCTACGTACACCTTCCGTTTTGGGTTGTGCCTTTTAATTGTTAGTATTCTACTATGGGGAGAAGAATCGATAATTGTCATTCTCTTCCAGTCCATCTGTCCCGTTTGGCAACTCATTAACTACTCCCGGTGACGGCGGAGAAGAGCATGGCCCTTGTCTGGAGGTGAAAAAGCTGCTGCCAGATATGGCCAAGCCTCTGCAAAATGCTGGAAACACTCATCGGCAACCCAATCAGGTGCTACGGTGTGGTGTTTTGTTGGCGATAACCGTCATCTGTTTTGCACTATACTTTGTAGTCGTCGTAAGGTACTTTAGCCTTCGTTCGTCGCAAAACGGATTGCCGCCAGCAGCTCTCACCGCATATGGGAACAACAACCAGTTTCACAACTCCCTCAACTCGATCAACGATGCATTTGTTCTACACCCAGAGCAGCACATCTTCCGAGCGACAAAAACGATTCGCCTTTATTGGAATATCACAAGAGAGGCGCGCAGACCAGACGGTGTGCTTAAAGAGGTTTATCTCATCAATGGTTGGTCCCCACCCGCCGTAGTCTACCATTCGTCTGCTAAGCTTGTAGTAGGACTGTTTCCAGGCCCGACTATTGAAGCAAGGTCAGGAGATGATGTCGAGATCACTGTTGCTAATGGCATCGCCAATGATACCGACGACGGACTTGCGATCCACTGGCACGGGATGATCATGAAAGGTAGTATCTGAACACTGACTTTCTGTGCGTTACATACTGAACCATTGTTAGGTTTTAATGATATGGACGGGGTTGTGGGCGTGACCCAATGCAGCGTAGCTTCAGGCCAGACACTTACCTACAAGTTCCAAATTCACAGAGAGCAACACGGTACATTTTGGTATCACGCACATTCTGCCGTCAAAAGAGCTGACGGTTTATACGGTGGCTTGGTGGTTCACAGGCCAGTGGGTGATAAGGCGGGTCAGAGCGACCTCTCAATATATGAATATGACAGCGAGAAAATGTTACTCGTCGGAGACTGGTATCACAGGTCTGCAGATCAAGTTTTGGCTGAGTACAAAGACTTTCGCAACTTTGCATACGAGGTCAGCACAGCCCTATCCTTATGATTGGCCACAAATTATCTAAATTATCACAGCCTGTACCGGATTCGCTGCTGATCAACGGCATCGGTTGCTATAACTGCAGCAATGCGCGTCCTGGGAAGCCTGTTGACTGCTTGGAGACAGATGTCCCTTCCATTCAGGTGTCGGGTAACAAGGCTGTCCGCTTGAGGGTTGTCAATACGGGCGCATCGGCTGGCTATTCGTTTCAACTGGAGAATGCCGCGCTACAACTTATTACTGTTGACGGAGGCGGTTTTGTATCAAATGCTACACCACAAACCTCGACAGTCGGTGTTGTTTATCCAGGTGAGCGTGTGGATATGCTGTTGCTGCCAGATATGACCGCCAAGAACGAAAATCGTCCCGCCGACATGACAATGGGGATAATCCTTGATCCAGGGTGAGAACGGATCCTTTAGTTATACTTCTTTTTCTATTGATACTGACCAAACTTCCAGGTTAATGCCATTGATGAATTTGGCGCTAACCCGGAAACAAGTGTTCCCTCTTAGATGGACGCCATCTGCCGAAACCATGTATGTACGGAAGGACCGCCGTGAAAGGGTCAACATCTACGATATTCAGAACACGCAAGGATCTGTCGTCCCTAGGACCTCCGGTCTTCACCAGCAGCCGGTAGAAACGGCCTTACTATATACCAGCCTAGGCATCAATGCCTTCAAAAACGACGAGCCATGGGGCGAGCTCAATCACACATCATGGGTGTGGAAAAACCCAACAGCTAAACCACTACTAGCTACGGATAGAAATACATGGGGAAATGGTACAGAGCAGGCTAATCCTCTTCGAACATTCAACGTTCCTTGGTTCGAGGCCGGGGAACGGCGTTGGTTGGATCTGGTGGTGAATAATATCGATGACAAGGGTCATCCATTTCACTTAGTGAGTATCTGGCTCAATAGTATCCACTAGGTACGATATTCTCTAACTAATAGCAGCATGGTTATGAGTTTTATGTCTTGAGCTCACGACAACGTGAGTTTGGTCGTCCTTACAACCCATTCGAAGAGAGTAACGCAGACGTAACTCAGAACATCGACACCAAGACGCCGCTGAAAAAGGACACTGTCTACATCAAGCCACAGGGATACGTGATTTTGCGGTTCCCGCTTCACAATCCTGGTCTATGGCTCATGCACTGTCATGTTCTCTGGCACCAAGCTGTAGGCATGGGCGTGGTGCTGCAGGTTGGTAACATAACTAAGGCGACCGCACGTAGAGTGCAGCAGTCTTGCCGGCAATAAAATGCTGTATGAAGACCATAAACTGTATTAAATTACATCAATCGCTTGTTATGCTTGTACTTAATGTGCGGCGTTGAGTTGCATCGCCGCTCGGAAGTTTATGATGCCCATCCGGCGTGTCCTGTTACCTTGGCCCGTGAGATCGGCAGCGATCGGCCTTCTACTCCCCATGGATCCTTCAGGCTAGGCAGATTGATCTACATGGGACTTTCAGTATTGTGAATGGTCCTGAAGAATGTATACCTTTTAGTGTACAGGATTAAACCTCGTTGCAATGTTAGACGTGTCTGCTCCATACTCCCTGCGAGGCTCGTTATCCTGATCTTCCGTCATCTTGTCCTGTCATATGTTGCAGCCATTTCTAGTGGTCTTCCTCAACATAACTCACTCAACTATGCCTAATAACGACACGGATCTCGACGACCTTCAGCGTGTAGAGACTTGAGACATGGCTCGTAGGAGGCTCAGGAGCTCTAGCACGGTAGTGATGTCATCCGACCTCTTCGAGAAGCTATATACACAGCCTACCGATTCTGTCAAAGATGACTTAAGAAAGACATTCGGTCATTCCTCACCCCTGCGGTTGCTGGGCTTTGTTCTTGGACCGCTAAGCCCGCTGTCATCTCACTACGACTACAAGCTGGAAATGTGTATAGAGTAATTTCAATAGCGACTCTTGAGCCGCACGTAGGCACTGATTCACTGCCAATTTTCGACTTAATTCTCATTTTACGACGTGTTTCTTGCTGAGAGGCACGAAAAGTCTCCGACTGCAAGCTGAGTGCCAAATCCCATTATTCAGAGAGGAGCTATGCGAGCATTCATTGCCTGAAATGCAGCTAATCATACCTCGGAACGAGAGTTTAGTAGTCATATGCCCTCAACAGAGTTCGCGTGTCTAGAGCATCTACTTGGACAGATTTTATATTATTGCATTTCATTTACTTCACGGGTCGGTACCGGAATTGGCGCGGCAGCTCATCGACACTGTCGCTACCTAGAAGCCCAATCTCTAGCGCGTAAGGAGATCAGGCGACGAAGCCACGGGCCTCTTGGCTCTTTACTCACGCACGGTGAAAACAACACTAATGATTGGATCAGAGCAATATGTTAAATAGTAGACAGAATTAATTCCTTAGCTCTCTTCTTCGCAGATGAAGAAGTTAGCCTACGCTCATATCAGATCTGAAACTACTCAATAGGAAGTTCAGTGGGTATTTAAATCAATGCAGTATTCGCTGGTTTAAACAATATCGCTTCTCCTCAAGCAATGGACCGCTGGTATATAACCCGTAGTTCACTCCTAGGTACGATTAAAACGGCCAAAGCCCTTCCACTTCTCCCACGCTTGCCGACGCATTTGTTCATTCATGCCATACGTTAATGCGTTGACGAAGCCGATAAATTGTGTTGAGGCCTGTAGAGCCTGCAGCCACCGCGATGATATACCCGCTGACTCGGCCAGGCGGTTCGCAATACCGGGAATCCATAGAATAATGTATGCAATGGGGTATCCATTCATCAACAGCACCTTTTTCAGGTTGGGCCGTGCCGGCAATATTGAGAAGTGTTCTTGCTCATTATACGACGGCCGTTCAATATTTTCAATATTTTGGGCATGATGTGGTATTGTGTCCGTTCTTGTGGCGAAGTCATTGTGTGAAAACTTTGGCATGCCTGAACCCTGCGGCATGTCTGCAGAGGCTATCTCCAGGCTGTCAATGCTCCTCTTGAGAGGATCCTGGGTGTTGTTCGGACCGAAGCGAGGACGCGAAGCCTCGGTGCTTTGGGTGTCAGACGGCATCGGTGTTGTAGCTTCTTGGTTCTGGAGACCGAGCGAGGTTGACCAGGACGCTGCCTGGCTGAGTCTAATCTCGTTGAAAACTTTCCGCAGACGGAGATAAATGAAGGTGTAAATCACAAGAGTAGCGATGAAGATGGCTATACGCCAAGCATGTGTGAGCGCATATCGAAGGTATAATCGATCCGGCCGAATCCAGCACCAGTTCCCACTAACATGGCCATACGCCCCCAACCCTAGGCCAATGCTGCCTGAATATATTTAGTTGGTAGGAGCTCGTGATGTCGTACTGCTCTTCCACAAAAATAAGAGAGTACATACCAGTGATTAGTCCTGGGATCCATGGTGCGGCGCACATGAGAATCGTCCCCCTTCTAGACGACCCAATAAAGCGATCATTCCCGTACACAGTGATGAGAACCGCGATGGAAATGATGAGAATGTTGAAGTCGACGGCCTGTACGCTCACTTGGCCAACCCATGCATTGGTAAGACAGGCAGCGCTGGCAGGCGCCTTTTGGGTGAAGGTGTATCCATTGGAGAGGACAATGCCTCCAGATATTGAGTTGTCCAAGCTATTGATCCAGTCTAGAGGCCCAGAAAAATGTGTTTGTTCAGTACGCAGTTCAAATAGTTTGCAAGTAAAATTCGGCTAATGGGAACGCACCTGCAACGAGCAAATTAAGGATGAGTGCGTGGCGGCAATGCGTATTTGGTGGAAAGTTAATGTGTAGCGTGATGGCTGTCGAAGTGGTGATGAGGGATAGCAGCGAACCAATGAATGTCGGCACCGCTATAACCTTGTCTATTGGTATTATGTGCTGGCTCATTTTGCATACAGAGTCTACAGCAGCAGACACAGATGCTATTGAGCAGGAGGTGAGGGTATGTAGGCAGGGTCACGGCTTTGACGTTGAGGTATTTTGAAGGGATTTCAGCCTGTAAGTGGGGTGAGATGCCCACAGTCAGCTTCAGCCCAGCACATGAGTCGCGTGCGAAAATGCATCAGCTTGTCATATTGAAGGGGAGTACTATATGTATTTTAAGAAGAAAGAAACTGTGCCATCTTGATTAATATTAATTGCAAACAAGCCAGCAGCTTGCTTGTCAGCTATTGTCGGTCCGGCTATATGTGCCACGAACGGGGGGTTCACCAGCCAAGGGGGCCCTTACGGCCGATGCAGCACAATGTTTGAGCGAGTAACCTTCTTCTCTAGGGAAGCAGCGGTGCATCGGAGTTCGGAGCACAAATGACAGGCTGCAAAATCACCCCGGGGCTGTCCAGTCGCTCAAGGTCTTTCCCTGGGCAGCCGTGGCTTCTGCATAGTTCCCCCTGTTTAAAGACGGAAAAGTCGCCAAACGCGGTGCGTTGTGCAGCTCAGGGGGCTTGGGGTAGCCTCCTCCCCGGTTCAATGTCACTCGACGTCACGTCCAATTCGCAGACCGCTCTCGCGACTTTCTTTAAACAGCTAGGAGGCGGGAGCTGTACCGCATCCAACCAACAAGAAATAAAGCAGATTATACTCCGTGGCTTGCGTTTTTTTCTACCGATTTTCCATCTTTGCCTTCATGTCAGCTCGTCCCTGCCCGCCAGTAGCCACCGCTGGCCGTTTATTTGGATACGGAGTGGCGCGGTTCCTGGTAAATGCTCCAATATCAGGAGGACCCCCTGTTGTTATGCGTTGGGTTGGGTTACTCCTTACGGAGCACATACACACACACCAACCAGCCAACCAGCCAACCAACCATGCGGGGGACAATCTACATGACCCATGACTGCGTGGTTGGCTAAGCCATGATGGGGTCACGTAACGGTCTTGTCCTCGCCCACTTGGACGATGCAGCTGAAGACTTATCAGCGCCACCCCTTCTGTTTTGGTGACGAATTCGGGGGGCTGACTCACTAACTACCAACTTTGTATGAACTGTATCCGTTTGCTCACGAGATCACAGAGACATGCAATCCAGTTTATGAAACCTAACTCGTATGGCTCGGCACATTCATAGTGTGAGGCTCGTGGGTACTTCGGTTGATCAGCTACGTGCGCGAGACTTCCCTTGCCACACATTATGCAATTCCGCGATGGCCAGCTTTGGCAGACTACAAATTTGCCCTTTTTGTCATTTCCTTGGTAAATCGTTATGCCGTCAATTCAATCCTTGTGTTCCGCAGATCCAACTGCAAACAGCACATAAACTGAAACACTGAAACTTGTTCGCACGGCACCGCGCCAGCTGTGAAGCTCTCGATGCAGCACGCAGTTCGTCAACTCCGTACTCCAGATCGCATTCCCCCTTCGCTAGCATGCAAAGACCCTGGCTTCGACGCCTTCACTTAACTGGGATTCTCAGCGACGCCAAGTCAACCGCCTGCATTGCATGGGCCGCACGGGCCAAATGCAACACAGCTGACGCTAGCGATGCAATGCAGTGCACTGTCGTGAGGAGAGCTGAATGAACCACCCAAATTTTTGTCAGGTTCTATTGCTGCAACTTACACAGGGCTATTCCCGCTTGTCATCATCGATAAAATTGCAAGCCATGCGAGGGGACAAATTTCTTGACCCGTCACAGCTAACCAAACCGCGCTGCAAATGGTCTCGTAATTTGTCCCCCGCATGCCAGCCGGACTTTCTCACCTTTGGAACCCCCCTCCCAACACGACATGTTTTCTGAGGGAGGGGGCTGCCACCGGCGATCGCATGCAGAAGAACTTTGACTCTTTCGCCGCCAGTCGTCGGAGATTGCTGAGAGGCGTTGGTTTTCGGTCAAGGTCGGTTGCATTTGCATGAAATTTCATTCAGTAGCTCTGTAACTACGGAGTACCCGGTTAACTAGTTTACTCCTCCTCCCAGACGATCAATGTGGGGAGGAGCAAGCCAATGAAACAACTGGTTGTAGGCAAGGGACCAATTTGGAGGTAGTACACTGTGCTCCGTACCCCGTATAGACATTGTCCTTGACTGCCGCCCTGTTCCTAGCTGTCGTTTGGACAACTTGGCCTCGAGCAATTTGGGGCCGTTATGATGGGCTTGAAGTTCGGATTTTTTCACGAAGCAAACGTAGATCAAATCATGAACTGTCTGGGGCTGCAAGTGGAGCGATCCAGGGGAAGGTTTAGCGCTCCGCTGACTACGTATTAGATGCAAGTCATGAGTGATACATAATAATACGACGAGACTTGGCGATATGCCCGATTCAGCACACACAGACTATATCGGCGCCTTTATCGTGCTATTAATGGGGCAATAAATATATTGCATGTTTTTCGCTCTACGAATAGCCCAAGTCACTCGCTTATCGATCCAAATAAGCGCGCGATAAAGAATCAATGGAGAGAAGTGTGGGTTAAGTTACAGTGGCAAATGTGTCCACTCTATGTCGCTGGCTTCGTAACTAAAGACGTTTAACAACGCATGCTTATATTGTTACTTCGTCCAACAACATCAACTGCGTCAGAGCTACCTGCGCCTTCAAAAGGAAAAAAAAAAAAAACAGGCCTTCGCAAGGTGGCTGCCGCAGAATCGTAACATACGCGGTCAAGTCTTATAATGAGACTACACAAGCTCGGCGCGTTTTCCATCACAGAGGCACCTACCCTAGGCATGGACATTGGCAGTGAATGACGATTCTGCTGACATCTTACATTAATATACTTCAATGCGTAAGCTTAAACAAAGAAAATGCAATTATAACAGTAAACTGACTTTACATGTTTGTAGAGGAAGGGTTCAGCAGCCGCTTCCAGACCAGTTAGCATGCATATCTGCGTCAACGGCAACTTCGGTAAAATTTATACTTATTTCTAACCCTCAATTGCTACAAGGGCGCCCGCCATCATGGTGTTGAATTCACTGTTGCGAACCTGTTAAGCTAAACCAAGATGATATTTCTTTAGCCAGAATAAATAACGCTTCGACTAGAGCACGGCGACTGTCATCCGATGCGCCTACGAAACCAAACGTTTGAGCATTCTTAATTAAAGGAGAGTGCCTGAACTATTACGTCTCTACGAGCTGGAAAATACCTAATGCTGCTCGCACTTTAATGCCCAACCCGTTCAGGCGAGAAACAGGCTCGTTGGAAAAAACAAAACGAACGTACTGGTCTCCATGGTCAACCCCCCATCCTGCCATGTGTGTAACACAAACGCCATGCTGTACAAGTTTCTCTGATGCTTGCAAACCTGTGAGGCCAAAATCACTCACGCGAAGCAGTAAACTCCATCCCCCGGCTGGAATGCCAATTGGCAGACCGTCAAGCTCGGAGACCACCTTGTCGCGTCTCGCTTGGAGTTCCTGAACATACTTGCTCAGCGTCTTGTCGGACATCTCAAGGGCCGTGGCGACCGCATCCTGCCCTATGCCCACGGGTACAACGACGTTGGCCATAGACACGGTTGCAATATCCATCATGACGTCGTCAGGGCCAACAATCCAACCGACCCTCCACCCAATCATTCTCAGCTCTTTAGAGGAAGAGCCTACAGTAATAGTTCGTTCCGCCATCCCAGGTAGACTAGCAGGGTGCAGCACATCTAGTCCATCAAACACAAGTCGCTCCATGGCGGCATCTAAAATGAGCCAGAGGTCATGCCTGACGCAAAGCTCTGCTATGACTTGCCAATCTTCTCGATCAAAATATCCACCTGATGGCATGGACGGTGACATGAGGAGCATTGCTTTTGTCCGTGGCGAAACAGCAAGCTGCAGAGCATCCCGATCCAGCTGCCATGGCCTGCCGGACTGAAAGACAAAAGGAACATACTTTGGTGTACCGCCAGAGAGGACAATGCGGTTTACCAAGCCAATGTATGTGGGGTCCGTAACGATGACTTCGTCATGCTCTCCAACAGTAGCTAACAGAACGTTTAGAATGCCGGATAGTCCACCCGCCGAGATCACGCAATTCCGGTCAGCGCTGTAAGCAACCCCAGAGGCCCGAGAGACATGGTCTACCACAATACGCCGGAGGCGTTTCTGTCCAACAAACGGCAGATAACTGTTGTCATCATCCATGGTTGCGGCAGCCTCCGTGCGGATTATTGCTTCCTTATCTGGCGGGATATCGGTATCCAAGTTCTCCATCCGGAGCAGATCAGCGGCGGCAGCATCGGCAAAGGCGCCCATCTGGTCTACGCCAATGCCCTGCAGCTGCTGCACGCGCGTCGGGCGATCTCGAGGCATCTAGTCTTTTGCATTCAAGAATTTGATAATTGGATGCTTCTCTTCAGCAACATCGCGGCGGAACTTTGTGGAAAAGCTACACTAGACCGGCTGCCTTCTGTAATGGAAAGGGCGCGCAGCATAGCTAGCAGTCATTTAGCGGTAAGCTGAAAGAGGGGGCTTTGCATGGACCATACCACGGTGCGCGGCCATTTTGAGTCATCCTCTGGAGTACTACCGTAGAGATATCCTCAGGTATTTGCGAATGGCAGATCTTGGTTGTAATTTTTCGTCTTCTTCTCCTTTCCGTCAGCCACATGCAATCCTTGAATTGATTGCAACTCTGTGGGAAGCTGAGGGTCGTACTGTGTTGACTTGGCCCAAAACGGACTCCCATCGCGGTAAATGTCCTGCTGATTATGATCTGCGGTTGGGCGAGTGGCATCACGTAGAGCTATAATGATGACATTGCGGTCGGGTTGACAAAGACGCGCAGCAAACGCAGCGCAAGGGGGTTGCAAAATAAATGTTACGGCACGTCTACAAAATATCGCCTGTGGAGTCCGACTGATTTTTGTAACCCTGGTGCCATCCAAACGGTATGAGTAGCAAAACCCGCATCCTGTGTTAAAATTAGGATGGAACTGGTATGCGACTTAAAAATTTATCTTACCAAATCGGAACAAAGAACAGTGTGGCGTCGAACATCTGGCGGCAACTAGAATGGCGCTGGTGTACGTGAGCTGTAAATCACGCCATTTGTCGGGGGATGAGAGCAACGCGACGGCCAAACGCTAACGATGAGAACGCCATCGAAATGTCTCACACAGCCCATTGTTTGTTTAAGTGTCTGGTCATGTTGATCTCGAAGTTTATTTGCCTTAAGCTTGCAATTTAAGGCTTTCCAGCCGGGATACTAGCCATTGCATAACGGTCTTTTCGTTCGTACCAGCTCTGTCCCTCAACCACGGTAGTTTGCCAGAGACAGAGAGAGTTATTCCAAATGTCTTCGAAGTCTTGCAGCATAACACGGGCAAGTTGGTAATCTTCTTGTTCAAGGCCAATTCTTTCCACATGAGTATCAGCACCCCGCTCCCTGTCGATATGTCTCCTCGTGCTCTCAGGCTGTTCCCACGTCAGTCAAGCCCAGCTAGGTATATTGTACGAATTGGAAATTTGTGGCGTTCCAAGTCTGGGATTGCTCGTCCAAAAGGGTTACATCTTCGACTTGAAGTGCTCACATATTCGGGTTCAAGCTGATATGGCCAACCCTAATGCAGCGTAGTTTAGATAGGATCAACGAGACATGCATATTCCGTCATTGTCCAGCCGAATGAGTATGCAGCGGCATGTCAACTGCCGTGGCTGGCCAAACTTGACCTATTGGTCCATCTGGTACTGTTGAGAAGAAATCTGTAATGTACTTTACCCGAGTAAGATTAGCTGTTCACACTCGACAGGGTTTCTGTATCGACCAACACGAACTCGTCCACTAAGAGTAGCATCAGGAAATGAAAGAAGAAGAAAAAGGCAAAGTCTATCAGCCATTGTGATCGGATTGCACCATATCAGCTTCAATCACGGAGTTACGGATGCGTGAAGCCGTGTACTATGCTGGAGTCTATGGGAGGAAAGATGTCACAGAAGAGCATGGTGTTTGAACGGTTATATATAGCTTGAAAACCTGCTCATTATGGAAAACCTGTCATTCCTCATTCAGAACCACCTCCACCTCATATTTGCTCAAATCTTCTCACAAGAGACTCAATATGAGACGTGCCGCTTCCTCTCTCTTCCTCCTTGGCGGGGTTGCCAACTTCGCCCTAGGTGGCCCTGTCGATGGATCTCGAACATCGGACAAGCGAAGTCCTCTCGGGTTGAGCTTGCCTCCTCTTATCCCCTCCATTCCAGGTGTTACTGAGCCATTGTCATCCAACGCGCCGCCTCTGCCTATCCTACAGCTCCCGACTCCGCCAATTGACAGCCCTCCTTTCGAGGTCTCGGACATCAAGCCCAAGAAGATTGGCTACTTCTGGACTGGTGCTGGTGACAACAAGCACAAGGACTTCCTGGTCACCGCCAGTTTGGATGATGTATGAGAAACACACCCAGAGAGGTTTATTATCTAGTTACTTATTAACCGAACCCTCAGGATACTTTCGGTACCATCATCCACATCTCCGATGTTCCCACCAGTGGCAACTCTCCCCACCACTTGGGCACATCCCTGGATGGGAATACACTTGTTGGCGGAGGGCTGTTGTCCCTTCTAAAAACTCAGGACACGGGATTCTACTGGGACACTACCGACCCCTACCACCCCAAGTTTTCTCACAGTAATCGAGCTCTGTTGAGTTCAATCACTGACGAGATTCGAGCCAAGCCCGACGGGTACGTACTGTTTCACGAATATTCCTGAATGTGGTTCTCAAACTAACTTTCTGCAGTGGTTTCTTCATCACCTACATGGGAAGTGCTCTCGGAACATCCCCCGGCCGACTAGTCGAGACCGATGCTAAGGGTAACATCATCCATGAGTGGCCTGAGGATGTCGAGGGAATTGTAAGTAAGCCCGTAATACAGCGAGTTAGCTCATACTTACAACATACCTATAGCTCAACATTCTTGGCGAGCAATTCAGTCCTCATGGCCTGAGCGTTGACTTCGAAAACAACATTATGCTTACTTCCGACTTTGTCGTCCCTCTTACCATCCTCAAGCCTGTGTCAGCTCTTGGCATCCAAAAGGCCAATACTCTTCGCCTTTGGACGTTGGACACCCGAAAGATCATCTCGACTATTCAGATTCCTGATGTACGTCTATGTTGCCTTGGTGCTACACTGGGAAACCACTAATTTTTTTTCTTGTGCAGGGCGGTGGTATCCAAGACGTCAAGTTCATCCCTGGAAATAAGGAGGCCGCTGCACTTGCAACGTGAGTTCACTGAAGGACCATACACTGATATTCCGCTAACCATATGCAACAGTGCCGTGAACCCTGGTCAAGTCTGGATCATCTATCCGTTCCGAAAGGATGCCAATGGCAAGCAGGGTGTTGCTGAGTTGCTCTACAATCTTGGAGACAAGGCCAAGGAGTCTGTAGCCATTTACTCCGACATTACCGATGATGGAAAGTTTGCTTACTTTACCTTGACTCTCGGGAACCACGTTGCTGCGCTGGACATCTCGGACCTCAGCCATGTCAAGCGACTGGACAACCCTGATGAAACTCAGCCCATCATCGGGCCTCACTACATCAAGATTTCTCCCGATAAAAAGAACTTGCTCGTTACTGGCTACTTTGTTCAGGCTGGAGATGTGAGTACTGGCTCTGGGCCGCTCAAATTGAGCAACCGGCTAACATGATGTAGATCTCGGTTCTCAACACCCCTGGCGACTACAAGGGACACTGGATTGACATCTTGGATGATGGCTCTTTGAGCTTCAACCGAACTATTGATTTCGACCACATCTTCACTAGAACCAGAGGTGGAGCGGTAAGTCTACGCATGATGACCTTTAAACTTTATACACAAAATTGCTAACGCGCACGACTTGAACAGCGTCCCCACAGCGCCGTCATTTTTGACTTGACCGATCCCGACCACCCGAAGTACTACTAAGCTTGAAGGACAGAGATTCTGGTTGGACCAAGTCGCGGGTACATCCAAGTCAGCGCGTAATCCACATTCCCTGGTCGGAGCTGCATCTACACGAACTCTGGGTAAAGTAATATAAAGCACACATTATTTGATAATTTATCTTCTTCTTTACTGTCACTATATTCAATCACACTTTGGATACATATAAATTTGAATCATTATGTTTATAAATAGCTGTGAAGCATTCGCTATGCTATCCTTACTACGCCATTCGTGCCACCATAGCCGTGAGATAAAAATGCAATTAAATAAAATTTAAGAAATATAATCACTTTTCTGTTGAGAAAATAATCAGGATGCCAAGGGAAAGCGCTATGCAGAGGGCTTCTTGCCCTGTCTGTCATCAGCAAAAGAGTTGTGCGTATTGACCCTGTCAATGTCATATGGGTTCCCTTCGTACTGTGCGTTGCTTCCCGCCGCACTGAACCTACTTGATGCTCTTGAGCGTGTCGTCTTAACAGGAGCAAAAGTGGTGTCATCTTCAGTGGTTCTGGTATCATCGTCGCTTGAGAAGCGACCGTTTGTTTCCGCGTCACTCTCGTCTTTTTCGCAAGTGTTGGTTTCTTGAACGACTTGATGTTGTCGCAGTTTTTCCATGAATGCAGCAGAATCAGCTGCAAACTTGCACTTGGCGCGAATAGCAGCGCCGTACTTGTAGAATAGGAAGGGAAATGGCACACATGCCAACGCAAGGAACGCCGGAACAGTAGAAGCCCAGTGAATTCCCAAATCGTCATACATGTATCCTGTAAACAGTGGGAAAGCAGCCCCGAATAGTGACCGCAAGACTGAATTGGCGGCCAAAACAGAGGCTGCGAAAATTGTGTACGAGTCAATCAGGTAGTTCATGATACTCAAGAACACCAACACCATCCCGAAGCCGAACGGCACACCAGCTAGAATGCTAACAATCCAGTGAATGGATTCTCCATTGGTCCATGCAAACCAGAAAAGCCCTATTGGCAATGCGACAGATCCAACGAGGGTGGGTGGTAAACGAGCCTCGGGAGGTGCGCTTCCGCCGTGTTTCTTTTGCATCGCAATGTACCTTTTGTTGGAAGGAATTGTATATACGATGGCAGCCAGCATCCCCACCATAATGCCAATGAAGGCCAGACCCCCGACACCCTGATTCCACCCTCTGTGTTGCTGGTAGACAATGGGAAATGCAGCAAACAGCATATACAAGGTACCGTAAACAATGGCCATGTAAACGGAAAGAAGAAAGACGATGGGTTCTTTGAAGAGCAATATCCAAGGACGCGAGAGAGCAGTCTTGAAGGACTCGGCAAGGGTCACACGTCCTCGGTCATGGTCCGTCTTGCTAACATACTGCTTGCCTGTGAGTTTGGACATCTCGGCCGCTCGTTTTCGCAGAAGAACAGGGGCGTAAGTTTCTGGTACGAGTAAAGCGCCCAAGATCCACACAGTTCCAGAGAAAGCAGCCAGCAATCCCATGACCCATCGCCAGCCTGCATTCATACCCAGAAATCCGCCAGCAATTGGCCCAAGAACAGGTCCGAGAAAGGGTGCCGCAGCAAAAATCGCGGTGGCGAGACCTCTCTGGTCCGCTTCAAACATGTCCGCAATCGTACCACCAGCGTTGGTGAGAGGTGATGAGCCGAATGCACCTGCGAGGAAGCGCAAGATGATCAATGTCCAGACATTCTGAGCGCCTGCGCAACCTGCGTTAAACGCTGTAAGGGCGGCGTAAGTAGATACGAAAAGTATCTGTCGACCAAACAATTCACTCAAGGGAGCCCATAGCAACGGACCAACGGCGAAACCAAGTACAAACAAGGACACGCCGAGTGTGGCAACTTCCTGGCTTGGTCCGAACTCGATGATAATTTGTTTCAGTCCTCCTGTATATGCTGATGATACAAGTGAAACGGCTAAAGTTGCAATGGCGACGGTAATGGTAATGAACCATTTCCTAAAATTGCTGAAACCCATGGGATTTCGAGGGTCGTTGGGGATCCAATGTATCACGTATGGATCGGCTTCAGTTCCAGACCCCAAGTATTTGTGATCAAGCACATCTTGAGTCACACCTGCTTGGTCAAACACCAACCGCCAGTACGGTATCTTCGTGCGTAGGACCGGTTCTGCTCCGCCGGCGCGATCATGGCCGGTGTTTTTCATTGTTCGTGTTGTCGATCCCCGGTGGCTCGGCCGTGGTGCGGATATGTCTTAGTTACTCGAGATCTGCCTGCAACCCGCTGAGAAGAACACTAAACGGAGAGAAGATGTCTCGGATCAGCTTCAATTTATGGGCATTGAGAAAAGAGAGCACCAAGTCAAATTCATTTAAAAACTAGAATCTAGGTAGAACATGACGTGACTAAATGAGGATTCCATTCAAAAGATGCTTTTTCATCAACAACCGGAGGACCGGCATTAAGCCATAAAGGCCGTGCCGTCTATTGCGTAATGAGCCCTCTAAAATTGCTAGTCAGTTAGATGTGCGTAGGGAAGTGCGGATGGTGTCCGAACTCCGTCCCATTGCTGGCCTGCTTGTGCCGCGGAATCTCCGAATTGGACCAGCAAGATGGGTCACAGGTCCATCTAAAATCCCGTTGCAATGGCCGGTCCTTGCCATCAGCCGTCAAATCCAAAGTCCGTCCGATAGGCAATAGTTATTAATTCCGGCTCATCCACTCCTTCGTGTTATATTTACGCGCGACTTTCGTTTTGTCCAGCTCCATCCCTTCCTCTTGTTGGTAAGCAAAATGGGATCGTTACCAGGGTACACCTAGCGGGCTTATGAATCATGCGTAGAATAGTGAATCCATCAAGACTCGCATCCGAACACAAAGGATGCGGTGCAAGTTGCCAAAGGGTTTGACGGACCAGACTGGGGCCGACCGCCGGACTTCATGACTGACCACGGCCGAGTCGGACAATTTCATATCCACAGCTGTCTGTTAGATTCATCTAGCGCCATCAAAAGGGTGACCGGTCAATCCACCTGCATCACTGTTTGCCAGCGGGAAAGTCACCAATATTTTTTGAACCACGTAACTGCTTAAGCTTCTTGGATTCAACAAGATTCACACCCGCCTTCGTTCCGTAATGCGATGCCATTGGCTAGGTTTCCCATCAGATTTTTCGCTGCGAGAGCTTAACCTTGTGCTCCTCGGAAAAGTCTGGAGGCTCCGTACCTTCGGGATCCAGGGTCATAGTCTGAGTTCCATCGACTAGAGATTCATGACCGTCATCTGTATAACCTTGGTTTATTGGAGAAATGGATATTCGCATTTGCAATCAAGATACAATAGTAGTTACGTGAGCGCTAGAAGAGCTATAAATTACTATGTGGCAAACTTCTCGAGCTCAGCCCATCTTTTCTCCTCAACATGTTACCAAGCAATGCCGCGCGGCACGATGCCTTCGGCGTAGAAACGCTTTGCTAAACGCCACTGCCATCGTAGTACACGTCCCAGTCTGGCTCGATAAGCAGTGTCGACCTTGGGACTGTCCAGTTGTCTCTGGCAGTGTCCTGTGAGCATTGTTAGCGGACTGTAAAGTGCTGTAGCCAGGATGGAAAACTAGGCGATGCCGTTCACTCGGTCGCTCGTAGTTGCCTTACCTAGTGTCCCCGCAATCAAGGCCGAGGAGACGGAAGTTGAGGGTACATGAAGGCTCGCCACCTGCAGCCTCCTTTCGTATGCACGACCGCAAAACCCGCCTAAAGAAGCAGTTCCAGGTTTGTTCGTCAAATTATTAAAATTCTATGATGGTTTACTATGGTGGTAAAACTTGGTGCGGTTTTACGATGAATCAGTTTGTATTGCTCCCGCCATGCTCTCCACAAGCATTTTCCTCAACGCAGGCAACGATCTCGATGCCGACAGGCGCTGCTCTGCTCTGCTCTTTGCCTATAACTTCTTCCAATGGTTTACAATTGAAGCGTATCTTTGGGATCGCGACTATTTTTTTCTTTTCGTTTCTTATTGTGTACTAAAATTGCACTCTTGGCAGAAACGAGGTTTCCCGGACCCGATGATGTCTCACTTCGCCTCAAGGGTGCATCCTGTTCTTGTCGCTGCAGACCACGCAGCGCCAGAGGCCCCAACTCCATCAAAGTCCAACTCAACGACTCCGCGCGGGACAAGGAAAGGATCAAGGAAAGAAATTGCAGAAATCGAAATAGAGCACGCCACGTGCGAACAATAATGCCTGGCTGCTGTACACCACTGCTAGTACTGGAGTAAAGCCAAGAATGGCGAAATTTTGGCATATACATGCAGAGTAAGCCTCCCGGAGTAGAGCTCGGCCATATACGGCGGGATGACCGTTACCATAACAGAAAGTAAACTGTAGCATATCAAGAATGAAGCTGTAATAGAATGGGAAGGTGCTGGTGTGAATATGGCGGCAATTGGGGGAAATTGTTAGCGTGGTCATGGAATTCTGGTACTCCCAAGACCATCGTTTGCCTGTAACGTAGTGCGTCTCTAATTAGTGCGGTTGAGATGTGGTCATGATTGGCTCTCCACAACAGGCATACAGCATCAATATACTTGTAGGCATCCTAGTGCTTCAAGCACTATGGTAGGCCCTAGCAGGTGATCAGTTGTCGAAACCTCCCTTCCTACCGCCAACAACAAGTTCTGCAACGGCGACTTTCTTAGCAGAAGCCTCCCCAAGATGTTCTGAGCTGCCCGGGTAGCAGTGCTGACGATAGGACGCTCTCTTCTCTGCAAGTATCTCAATCATTCATTAAGGTCATTGATCATAAATAGACGAAATAATACAGGAAATATTTCAATCTGATAGTGCCTTGCTATACTATGGCTGATCCGGCATTTGCATGGTTTGCTGTCGGCAGAGTCGGCAACTAGCCGTCACCCAATATGGGCGTCTACACCTTCCGAGGTCTGAAATGCGCTGCTGGCAGAGTGGGGGTGGGGATGAGCTGTCGCCGCAGCTTCATTTGGATTATTGGATGACCGGGCACTTCCGACGGCGCAAATGAAGAATCATTCCTCTAAAAAATTAACACTTATTCTCTCTCGAAGATATTTGGTGCCCATATCCAAGCTGCGTCCACTTTATACTTTAGGTATCAGGCGTATTCAGATACGTTTTGTCAAGCATACTCGGGTCAATTTCAACCTAGCTTGTACTAGACAAGGGTTTAACAGCACAATCAACAGCTGACTTTGCGGCGGGCGACTTCCCGTAGCTGGCAACTTGTCCTATGATGTAGTTACAGCTCATATTGAAATGGAAAACCCTATTTTGCAACATGGATCGGACTCATGGCTGTAGTAAGGGGTGCCATATCCTCACCCAGCATGCATGGTGCCCGCATCTCTGGTACTCACCTGATGCATTGTGATCTTGACGGCCAACTGTGGAGGCCCCACGTGGGGGCAAACTTGACGGCAATATGCGAGCTGCCCGAAGAAGTACAATGATCCTGGTCACAGCTGCCGGAAACGTTGCAATCTTAGCGCCAAGCAAGTATACCAAGTCATTACGAGGCTAAACAGTCTATAACAGATGAACCTAATGCAAACCCTTTCTAAGACATTCATTTTTTTGTTCATAATGATAATGATGAACCATTTCGTGAATAGAGGCATTGAGATAAAACTATTTAAGTACTCAGAAACAATTCATGTAAAACCCCTTTCATTGAGTTTGTTGCATCAAACTACGGGATGATGATCGAGGATGACCTGTGCCTTCAATTCCTCGTTATACAGACTTTGTCGAGCGGATGATATCAAATACCGACTCGGTGTTGTAGTTCATTTCGATGTTTCAGGTACTAGTGCACATAACCACAACGGGAAGGTATCGTTGTCGTCGCTGCAACTCCAAGGCCCACTCAAGGATGTTCCCGTCATGGTCGTGGGGGATAGTAACATTGACCAGAAAGCGACTGTTTTGAGTCACGGCCGTTTCAAGAACATGACTGCAGATGCAGGTGCGGCTTTTCATAGTTGCCAAGTCTTATAAATACGCCTGGATATCTGTCTTTAATTGTGAAATACTATTAGACAACAAAGTTCCTAAAGCCTATCAAACTTCCTTCTGCACTGCTCTTCTTAATTTACTTACCACTGAACCAAGAACCCTTCTCAAACCGTCAACATGAAGGCCTCGTACGCACTTAGCGCATGCTTGACCCTGGCTGTCGGCGCATCTGCACACATGGAGATGAAGAATCCGCCGCCTTTGCGCTCAAGCTTCAACCCTTACACGGGCGATGACATTGACTACGACATGATATCGCCCCTTAACTCAGACGGAAGCGACTTTCCTTGCAAAGGTTATGCGAGTTTGCTTGGAACGCCAAAGGGAAAGCCTGTTGCTCAGTGGAGCCCCGGACAGACATATTCCATGACGATTACTGGCAACACTCCTCACAATGGCGGAAGTTGTCAAGCTTCCGTGTCGTACGACCGCGGCAGCTCATGGAAGGTCATTCACTCGTACATTGGCAACTGCCCTGTCTTGGGCGACTCAAGCTACAGCTTCACCCTGCCGAGCGACCTCCCCTCAGGCGATATTCTCTTTGGCTGGTCATGGTTTAATAATGAGGGTAACCGGGAGATGTATATGAACTGTGCCGCCATTACAATTAAGGGTTCCGGAAGAAGGACGAGAAGAAGTGCAGGTGATTCTTTCAGCAGTCGTCCCGCAATGTTCGTCGCCAATGTTGGAAACGGAGTGTGCACCTACGAAGGTACTGACGTGGAATTCCCTCAACCTGGTCCCGACGTCACTCGCAAGTCAGGCCGTCCACATGCTCCTGGCAAAGGTAGCTGCAGCACGTGGGGTGGTGATTATTAGATTGTATCTGTCTATATTTTCGTCGTTACTATATTTGTTCTTGAACAAGACATTTGGGAGTACATAGTCAATATGCAATAACAGACTGCTATTATTTTGTAGTTGCTCAACTAATGGGCTACACGATCTCTGATACATTTAAGCCATTTACCTGCGTTGATAACACAAAAAACAATATCTTTGATCTTGCATTATTTAACTACACTTTCCAAGCACATAGCCTGGCTTGTTGTTAGCTTCACACCGAATGAAAATCCGGCCCAAAACTAGCCGCGAACACCAAATTATGAACCCGTTGACGCCTCACCACCGATTAAAGCGAACAAAGTATTACCCGTAGATAGCGGGCTGAGGAAAACAGCGAAGTACCTGATGCGGCTGAAGTTTTGCAATTTCCGTCGTTGGAATTGATGTCAGCCAAGTATTTGTGCTTAGCGTTGTTCAATTAGTGAGCAGAACCTCAGCCGGAACTCAAATTATTGTCCCACCACATGTTTATTTATTTAGGCTCCAGTTAGGTGGAATCGTAGGTCATGAACCAATTGTTGTCGGTTCTCTACTCAACAGCGTTCCGCTCCAAAGCCTTGTCTCAAGAAGCATGCATTAAAGACCTACGTACTTCTGCAGAGCGTAATGGGAGAGAAAATACACAATTCGACTGTTTCTAATTGCGGAAGATCTATTGCCATGTGCTCCCGCAGAAGTGTGGCATGTGAAGCATAGCGTATTACGACCAGAGCCTACAGTCAATGGCCGCGCAGCGATGTGCTCATCAAAAGAGGATCACAGACAGAAATTTGGATCAGCTGAATATGTATTCAATTGATAGTTTGTGAGTCAATAGCTATAAAGGCATTTATTCTGAGTGACCCTGTCTCAATAGTATCACTTTTCAACTTTAGGTTGCCCCCCGCCGCGCTGATGTGGAGCCACAAACATCTACCGACCATCTAAGAGGATATACTTGAAGAAATATGCGATGTATCGTTGACGATGCGATTTCCATATATGGATGTAAGGTACTATTCAACCTAAGAAGCAGAGAGCGTAACATCCTCATCGCCACTCAGGCCCAACAGGTGGCTAATTGGCCGCTGGGAGGAGGCTTTCCACTAGTTTTCGTACATAAAATCTAACCCTAAGGGCCAGTTTTCAAATGCAAATCCCTGATTTAACGATGACCAGTCAATCACGCTACTGTAATGTGAATCTCCCAAGGCTGCCGTCTTAACCTGTGCCCTATTCTCTGAACCGTCCCTCGATAGCGCGACGAGCTGTTGGGCTGTATTCAAGGCTTCCTTCGTTAGATGGGTATCTAACATGTTGGAAATGCGCCGGAGAGCATCCATTGCCTTTGGTAACAATGCCAATAGTAAATCATCATCGAAGTGCAATATTAAGCAGACAGATTGGAAAGGAACACTTAGTAAGTTCCACCAATGTTGTCGTTCACTCAATAACTTATCCACGCTTTCTAGTGCTGTGTCGAGTATGGCAACACAGACTGTGATGGTCGCTCTACCTGGGCGACGGGATGCCGATACGTACCGTCTCAAGGTCCCTATACAAACCTCAGCTTTAAATATCGAGAAAGTGACAGAGTCGCTCGGTATGTCTCGCAATCGAGCGAAATGATCCGTCATGGCTTGTGACTCTAGCCCTTGTTCTACGTGCGCCTGTACGGAACTTAAAGCTTCCGACAAAGAAACGAGGTGTTGCATATGCGTCGTCGAGTTCAATTTTGGTCGGGAGCAGGTCGCAAGTGACAATTTGACCGGATCTAGGCCAAACTCTGCGCTGACCAAGCAGTTCAGGCACCATGCAACCCAATAATGCCGGCGGCGAGTGTCAAGCTCTTCTGGGCTGAACAAAGCTTGGCCTAAATAAGAGCTTGCTGTATCTCTCTCAGAGATCTCACGATGCAGGCTCAGTATTTCAGCCACATGTATGGCAGTCTGGCTGGCCAGACATGCGAGGGCTGGTCGGGTAGTCAGTCGTATATACAGCGTCCGCAACAGCCAACCCCCGACAGAGTCCAGGTCGATTAGAGATATTGGAGTCGAGAGTGTCAAGTCCAGAATTGAGAACGAGTAATCAACGAGCTCGCGTTCCTTGGAATAGCTGGGCTCGGCGAAGAACGATCCAAGTGCAGCCACACCCGCGACGACGGCAGCAAAATTTGGCTGCGACTCCAGTGCGCTCCAATTCTCCGACAGTCTGTCCAAGAATCTTGTCTGCGGCAGAAAGGGAAACATGGGATGAACAGTAGCGAAATACACAGAAGATAGGCTGCGGCAGTCTTGAAGTGTTATAAAGCTCGAAAGAGCATCATGAATAGCCCATTTGCGCTCTGGGCGACTTCCAAGATTCCATGCAAACGAGTGTAGACGTGGAGGCACACTGGCACCCAAAGCCAATCCCACAAGATGCGGCAAGGCAACGGCACTGTGCGCATTAATATATCGACCCTTTGGTTTGCTTACAAGAACTTCTGTGGGTGAGTTCTCTTGCGTAGATGCTGATAAGGAGACCGAGCTGTAGCCGGGATGAACGCTACTGTTGGATGCGATCGTTGGGCTTTTGCCTTCGATCGCGTTGCTGTTGTGGGCGTCGCTCTCGGAATCTGCGCCCGCATGGTAACTACATCGATATCCGTATCCATGACAAGATGAGCAAGGCTCTGTACCATCACATTTACGTTTCCGCCGGCGGCATTCCGTGCACGCTGCGTATGCCCGTTGCCTCTTCTGAGTGCTGATTTGCTGTGCAGCACCACCATATCGGCGCTTCGGCATTATGGCGGTGGACGTGTCAATGACAGAAGATGGTGAGCACTGAAACGGGCCTAAGACGAGGGGCTGGCACCTATTGTTCAGCAAGTCACTGGGTTGGTCTGCCACGTAGCTGGTGGACAATCTTGGTAGCCTGTCTTCACTGTACAGTCCCTTGTAAAGTCTAGTTACCGAGTACCTACTCCGTACCTGGCACATGGTTTGGTCCAATCTACGGCGGACGTGTGGGTTTCTAGACTTGTGCTAAAGTACCAAAGCATCCGCAATACCCGCCGCAATATCCGCACCAACATGATCGCAGCTGCTTGAAAGAGCGACGAATTGCATGGCAGGATGCAATCTGTTTCTATATAAGCTCATTCGCAAGCCCCGAAATTTGTGTGCCTGGCAAGTTTTCGTCTTTGCTCTCAGCGCTTCCATTATTTTTGGGCCGACAATACGATGGAAAACAAGCCAGCATCTCACGCCGTAGCCGTGGTTACTTGCAGCACAAGGACTCCGCGGCTCAACCCATACATCACGCAGTTTGTTTGCAAAATCTTGCACACGTTTCAATCAAACACTATTATCAGCACCATTGATCTTCAGGAACAGGCGCTACCATTGTACGACGAGCCCGCTGTTCCGTCCCACTTACCACCAAACAGCCCGACATCACACTACACCAATGAACATACCCGTCGATGGTCACAAACTGTGCGACTATACGATGCATTTATTTTTGTCACTCCTCAATACAACTGGAGCATTCCCGCAAGCCTTAAGAATGCTCTGGATTACCTATTCCATGAGTGGAATGGGAAACCAGTAGTCATTGTGACATACGGCGGCAGGGGTGGTGGCAAGGCGGCAGATCATTTGCGTCAAATCTTGACTGGGCTTCGAATGAGGATTATTCCAGCGACTCTTCAACTCTCTTTAACAAGCCAATCCATGGAAAAATGGCTTAATCCTGCTGACGTAGGGTTGCAAGACCGGAAACGATGGCAGGCAGAGGGGGTAGAGGAAAAGCTCAAGGAAGCATTTCATGAGCTCGTCGCGGCCCTGGATAGCGAGAATTCTACAGCTTGCCCTGTGCTAATTGAGGAAGTCAAGCTAAGCTAAGCAGAAGGAGCGGCAAATAAGAAAAAGGAAAAAAAAAAAAGGGAAGAGAGAGAGAGAGAGACCTAAGTAATGTTGCGTTACGTACTACAAAGAACGGAGACAAAAATACACAAATTTATGAAGATTGAGGCAAGTGGGGATGGGTGAGTGCGTAGGTCAACGTGACTCGAGCGTCGCGTCTGCCTAATACGTGCTGAATTCGGGTCTGCCTCCCTATTGGGTCCGGTCCTAAGAGTCCAGACAAGCGGCGGGGGAGGCCAATAAGTATCTCGGCGACCCCTCGCTGACCTTTCATTGTGTGCTTTGGCAAAGGCCATTTGCGCCCAATCGCAAGGCATTTGCAGGCGACGATTGTGCTACGATTGACCTACCATGGATTCTGCGGGACAGGAAGCGACCTCGTCAGCGGTTATGACAGCTGAGCAACGGAACACATTCAAGGATTGGATGACCAGACACCACTGGAGATCCAGGCCGTCGCTGCAGACGGCACGCGATGTCCTTGAGCTCAATTACAGCAAACATTTTCCCGATGACGAGCTAACCGGCATTATAGATGAAGTTTTTGGAGAAAATTCTGCACCAGAACCGTCCGTTCTAAGTGAGAGTGCCGAGCAAAACCAAGACGACGACGATGACAACAACAACAACCACAACAATGGCAAGCCACTTCTCCCTGGGTACGGTCGACCCTTAGACTTTATTCCACCCAACGGTGAGCATTTTCCGGTTCTAGTAGGCCGCAGAGACGAAGGCTGGGCGGCTGCCACCCTCACCATTCGGGAACTATGCATGCTCAGGGTTGTTGAGGATCTTACGAACAAACCTGAGTGGTGGGACAAGGTCCGTGATCCAGAAATCAGTCAGAAATGGAAAACGGAAATTCTCGCCGTAGATTGGCCAGCATACCATAAGTATGCTGATTTTACGCCAAAAATGGCAACAGCTGTGAGTGCTGGCGACTCACAAAGGCCATTGAAGCCATGCTGCTAATATGTTCAGTGTATAGAAGAATTGGCGCGGAAGGCTGACCTGTACGAAGGAAGTGGACTTATTCCTGTCTTGGACTATTCAGCGTGCGTCATCAAGTCCGACTGTTTATTTGACTCTGGCTTACGCCTGGAGCTTATCCAGGCTGTCGGGAAATTGGAGGATGTTCCGGATGCTGAGAAGGATTGGCACCCTGGAAGCGACGGAAAGGTTCTGGATTTGGTCCATCCATCCCTTTATCCACTAACATATGGACGCTCCCGAATACTAGCTGAGGCGAGGATTGATGTTGAGAATTGTTTAGACCATGTTGGCGTAGGCGAGATCATTCCAAAACCCAACTCGGATGAGAGTATCTCTTCGGTTGGCTGGGGTAGGGTGCCAGTATCTGCCATTTCTCTCAACTACCAATGGCTTCCTTCCGATATCAATATCACCAAAAACGGAGAGGCTAAGATCAGCAGTTACATCAACAACTTGCACCCAGTAAAACACAAAGCGCTATATCCCATTATCGAGCAGTTCATTTCCAAGTCGCTGCCGGCCTGGGACCTCATATATCGCTGGCCGAAGCATCTGCGATTCCAGCGGCTCGTGGCCAAAGAAGCAGGAGTTGAATGCACAACGCCTGCAGTATGTGGCAATTCATACGAATGCCAACCATCAAACAGGCCTCTAAATAACGACGAACCACTACGAGCCGAGGATGAGGGTTGTCAGGATAATTATGACGACTCTGCACGTGGCCAGTCGGACCTGCGATGGTTCCTGGCCACCCACCATCCCATACTGCCAGACGCAACCACAAACTCAGACGTCGAAAGAAACGGTGGTAAAAGAGAATCGGTCTTTAGCGTTACTTCTGATACATTTAAAAAAAACACCTTTTTTGAAGCGAGTGACCGGATCCAAGTCATTGTCAAGCTCGCAAACATCCACCTTACACCAGATAACCCCACATCTGATGGCGGTTCGTGGCATCTTGAAGGGCAGCGCAATGAGCATATCTGCGCAACTGCACTCTACTACTATGACAATGAGAACATCACCGAGTCGCGACTGGCATTTCGCACCTGTGCCGATGCAGAAGAGCTCAGCGCGAGTCTCAATTATGCACAGGATGATATACGCTCTATTGCTAGGACTTTTGCCATCGATTCACGACATGAAGCGACCACCCTCCAGAACGTAGGCTCTGTGCTTACTCAAGAGGGAAGGGCAATTTTCTTTCCCAACCTCTTTCAGCATCAGATTCAACCTTTCTCGCTTGCAGATCGAACCCAGCCCGGACACCGCAAAATTCTCGCTCTCTTCCTGGTTGACCCTGCCATTCCCATCATATCCACTGCTAATGTCGCCCCTCAGCAGCGCCACTGGTGGCTTGGCGAGGACTACATGCGCCTCGGCAATCGACTTCCACTAGAAATTTCTCAAATGGCGCTCAGAGATATAGATTTTAGTATGAGTGAAGAGGAAGCGCGGGACATCCGAGAAAAACTCATGTCCGAAAGAACTGTTCTGCAGGACAATGAGTCTCGCTCGTTACAAAGAATTGATTTCAGTTTTTGCGAGCATTAAACCTATGGTTGATAAGTATTGAGAAATGTTGGGATGAGTCACTGCTGACTCGGAGAAATGTGAAGCTTTAGTTTTTGGTTTCTCCATTTGCTTGAATTACACTAGTTTCAGTTCCGGCCATTGCGGGTGAACATACTTCTTGGCATCATATACATAGATATCAGGGTCAAATCCACTGTTGACGAGCAGTGCTCTATGTAAAATGATCAGTCAGCTAAGTAACAAGCTTCGTAACGAGGTCAGTGATGTCCTGCAGCGGGAATACAGTCCGATTCCCTGCCAGTGTGCCACAAACTGGTTTATTGGGTGGAGCGGCGTCTGCAAAGTACTCGGTAAGAGCGTAGATACGTTTGCCCATCTGTACAGATGCAGTTGTAAATCCACCGTGCTGAGGTTCGGTCTGCGGGTTATGAATAAGCCCGAGGTTCTCTGCTGACTTCCAAGTCCCGTCCTTTGAGCGAAGCACAACAGTGCCATTCATGCTATTAGACACGAGCAAGACCTTGCCTTCAAACAGGGGGGGGAAATAGATACCATCCAGTCCTTTCCCAATCGAAGTCTTTCCATCCGCTCCATGAATGGGAACTTCAACAGGAACTCCTTTCTCAGCATGCATGTCATCAAAGCGCAGCAGCTTACCCCCTACCTCATCACTTGCAAACAACATGCCATCCTTTACGGCCAAGCCTGTAAGGCCTTGTGTACTAGACTTTCTTTTCTCGGTGAGGTACCAAGGTGTAGCTTTTGTGCCGTTGAAGTTGACGCGGATGATGCTTCCTGGGAAAGTGCCAACAACGAAGGAGTTGCCACAGCTGTCATGCTCAATGTCCTGGTAGCCTGCAAACCCCTCCGCCACCGGCGTCAAATTCATCCTCCATAGCTCTCTCTTCTCTTTCAAGCCGTACTTGACGAGGAAATTATCTCCCGTCGTATTCGTCCCTTGCGTGTCAAATGCAGCGCCTGCGTTGACAGAGACAGACAGCCGTTGAAGATGGTCGACTTGAACTCCGCTCGCGTGAAGATCTGGTCTGGACTTCTTAGGATTTTCAAAACTAAGATTTTCAAACTTAATAGTATCAACCACTTCCCCCTGAGCCGGGTCGTAAACAGCAACTTCAGAGTTGTAAAGAACGCTGCACCAACAAGAATCATATTAGCGCACGGTCGGCCGGTTAGGAGGATTTATAAGCCAATTCCATACCTAATGTAAGCGAGGCCGCTCTTGGTGTCAACGTCAATGTTTTCCGGATATAGTTGGAATTTAGTAATATTACGATCTCCTTTTTGTGGTGCGCAAGCAGCGTTGGCGGCTGTGGCGGCCAGCAAAGAAATGAGGATTGGAGTACGCATGTTGACAATGAGTGTGACCGGTGAATCTCGAGGTTTTGAAGTCAAATGATTGTAGGTCTTTCTGGTCGGTGCTGACCCTTCTAAGATACTTCTTAGGTATACACACACACACATATATATATATATATTTATATTCACGCGTCATGCTTACGCCGCTGCCATTACTGTGAGCAACTTGGCTTATACAACTCCCTTGTGAGACCGAGTGGGAGACCCGGCGCAGTGAAACCTTTTCAGGATTTTGAGTTTTCGAGAACATTGCCTGACTCGGCTCGCGGTACGTACAGCACAAGCCAAAGTAAATGCCACTGCTATGTTGCTAATGTATTGCGAAACGCCATGAGCGGGACCCGGCTAGTTACCCCTTAGCCAGCACCTGGCTTTCCAATACATGAGCCAAGAAATTTGTAAGCCCTCCCGGCATTTCCCTTGCAATTATCCCACGCCGGTGGGTTTGCGACGCCACCACACCATTTCGTCTGTCCGAGACGCTGACGTGTCTCCTCCTCAGCAAGTGCTTTATCATCAATGGAGATTTCACTTTTAAATGAGCATGCCAAACCATGCGTGATGATGAATGCAAGTCTAACTGCTTTAGGCTATTCTGGTCTGCAAGTGACGCAGCCGCAGATAACACTGATCTCTTTGGCGTCGTAGCCAATCAGAAGCGGGGTATTGGAAGGTACTTATCTTACACTATGATAAAAGTCCCAGTAAATTTTAGAATTATAAAGAGATACATCGCATGTCTCACAGCCCTAGCGGCTCTTACGCACAGAATAGCGCTAATTATCACAAGAACGAACAGGCCCAAGCCAAATAGCAGCAAGCGAAGTACCGACGTCAAAATTCCAGTCCCTAGCTAACACGTAACTGCTACGAGTCGGACGTGACCGTACCTACAGCATCTATTACTGCGTGAGTGCCTCCCAGGCGTATTACGAACAGCGTCGGTCAATTTCCATTGTCCCCCCTAAGTACCGGGTGCTTCTCTAAGTTTTACGTGCACCACCAGCACAACTGCTGTATTGCAGTTATAGCGAATTACGTCGCGAATTGAAACGGGATTAAATTTTCTACCCCGATTACCAAGCTTTGCCTTCTTATTTTGTTCTCCAAGCCACGCTGGATCTTTCATCTTCTGAGGGCGCCGGCATCCCAAGCATCACGCGAGGCCCAATGTAGAAGGCTCCACCACAGGATAATGGCAATTTGAAGCACTTTCCTAAATGGTCGAAGGGTGTGAGAAACAACCTTGGGAGAAAGGTATACAGTAACTCAGCGCATGTCACATCAATTCGCCTAGTGTAACTCACAAACCTGGGGTTGTGAGTAGTTGTGACAAGGAAGGTAAGTGATAACCAGTGCTCTTTCTTATCGCTTGGTCGAACCTCAACATGTGGTTGCTCGATCATACCAAGTGATGTGAAATCTACCCCGCAAACATATTAAACAATCAATTTTAGCTATTCGGACTACTAGTACAACAATCGCGATGCTACCTGCCAGACTTGTCCTACTTTGCGTCAATGGACCGGCGCCGGAAGTCAAGATAGTCAGGTAAGCTTTGGTCTTTCAGTTCGGAATGCGGATTGTTTACAACGTAGCCTTTGATGGTTCAGAAAATTTGCCATACACAGAGGAAATACGGACGAATACTTATGAGGCATAAGAGTTGTACTTTAGAGACAGGAAGAAGATCTGAGGTCGCATTAATAGTGAAGCCTTAACAGCTCATGCCAATGACGCCTCTTTATGCTATATAATATTTCATTTATCACGGGTGGCCAGCTCCTGCCAATAGCGCCACTTTGACAATATTGCATGTTTCGGTTATATTATGGATGCATGCTTACCATTAAGCTTCTGCACGCAATGTGAGTCTACTCCTCTCACTTTGCCTTCTTACAGGTCATCAAATAATGTCCCCCAGATTGTCGAGTCTGGGGAAGTGTTCTGAGCTTCCACATTGGGACATGTTATACCACCTTCTACGTATATGCTTTGCAATTGTAGATAGCATACCAAAACCGACCCGGGACATAGCAAAGCATTTGGCTTTGGCTAGAAACTATTTAAAGGTCGTGTCAAGCTTCGTCGAAATGAGAACCTTGATGAATAAAATATAACTTTGCACAAATTTGTCAATATATTCACTTACATTGTTGCCAAAATGAAGTTCTTTGCAAGTGTTGCGACCATTGCCACATTGGCTGCAGCGGCTCCCAAGGCCCGCTTCACTACCAGCCTTGATGTAAAGCTTGAGTTGCAGGAGAACTCTAGGGTCAAAGCTACTGTGACCAATCCTGGCCAAGAAAGCCTCAAGGTCCTCAAGACCGGATCCATCCTGGATGCTTCGCCAGTTCAAAAGGTTTCTGTGTCAAACATCGGTATGCTTATACTCCTTGGAACAACTCTTATGTATGAAGTCACGCTGCTAAGTAATGGTTCGTTTAGATGGTGCTGCCACTTTTCAAGGCATCAAGGTCTACATTGGACCTCATGCCGATGAGTCAGCTTTCCAGGAGATTCCTGCTGGAAAGTCTGTCGAGGTAACTTTCGACATTGCTGAGATCTTTGACCTGTCCACTGGCGGCAAGTACAACATCTACTCCAGCGGTAATATCCGCTATGCCGAAGGTGGCGACATCGACAAGTTACGCTCAGTCTCATTTGAGTCCAACAAGCTGCACGCGAATGTTGATGGCACACTCGCAGCAGCTGCCCTGTCTTCTTTCCATCAGAACATGAAGAGGGCTACCATCAACAGCGACTGCACCGGATCTCGCCGCCAAGCTCTCGAGACAGCACGCCAAAATACCTACAATATTGCAGTCAAGGCAGCTGAAGCTGCCAGATCCGGCCCAGCTAAAAAGATGACGGAGTACTTTGAAAGCGCAAGCCAGAATACGAGGAGCATAGTTGCCGGAACTTTCAGCAAGATGGCTCAGCTTTATAGCTCGCAGAGCGGAAAGCCTGACATTTACTGTCGTGATATTGGCAATTACTGCTCAGGTGGCGTTGTTGCATACACTCTGCCCCCACAGAATAATATCGTCTACTGCAGTGCTTGGTTCAGCTATCCAGCTCTGAACAGCGCCTGTCGCCAAGTCGACCAGGCTCACATCAGTGTCCATGAGTCTACTCATTTGAGCTTGACCAAGGGCACAGATGACTACGGCACCTATGGCTATGAGAACAGCATCGCGCTGCCCGCGTCGCAGAATATCAACCATGCTGACACTTATGCCTATTTTGCCCACGACACTCTTTCGGGCTGTTAAGCACTGTTTCGACTGAGCTTCCCAAATATGATGGTACATAGCCCTAAAACTGCAAATAAATATGTGCCATATAGCTGTCTTCGCGTTTCCGATGCGACGTACTGAATGTGCCAAGACTTCCTCGAGTTGGAGCAGGTCACCCTGTACCCAGAATGAAACAACACCTAGCCTCTCGTAGAGTCAAGCCATTATCAGCCCTTAGGCTCAAGATTGCCGCACAAAAGTGTAGTATTTAGATGCTGTGATATCCCGTAGAGGTTATATAGACTTTGATGTCTAGATACAGTATGTTGAAGATGGAATGGAGCTATGCGCAGAGGAAAATGCTGCATTCAACCTGCATCGCTAGAAACATCAAGAGGCTGGCTTAACATTGTGGCGCGCCGCAATCCGGGACGGCGACTACAGCACGAAAGATTCAATGGATATCGCACAACGCAACAAACAAAACACTCTATTGCTGACATTTAATGCGGAGGAAGCAAATCATTTGCCCACCAGCTTTGATGCTGTCCAAAATAAAGGCTTGGATCAGATGTCGCTTGGACTACGGAGGAGTCAAATGCTCTCCGCACCAACAAACAGCACCGCGCTGTGAGACTTTCCGTAGTCCCCACTAGATACCGTCACTACCGCCCTCAATGCGACGACGTTTCGGATCATCACATAACGCGTCCATTTAGAATTTTAAAATACCAAGTGCACAAATGTTTGCTATTGAGTCTTTATATCCAGACAACAATATGGAAAGCCACTAGAAGTGATCCTCGCGTAATGGTGGATGTCGCGTCTATCGACAGGGAGCTTCATGACATACTTGTACATCCGCACCGGGGGGATTATCCGGAAGACTACATAAAACACTTTGAATTGAAATTGTTACGTAATTGATGTGATCAGAGCCGTCGGCTTATTGTCGAACCCGGCGGACTGACAGGCAAGGAAGCATATGCGGTGTGGCAAAGGCAAGGCGTAGCTGTTGCTGATTTCATGTCGTGGAACAGATATTTCGGCATAAGTAAAGTTAAAGCTGGATATTGAAAACGCCGCCGAATCCCCGCCTCAATTAAATTAGAGCTGGGTAATAATTTCTCGTGTGTTTGGGTGACTTGCTCATGCCGTGGAACACGAGTATCTCCATCAGCACACGCATGGCTTCATAGAGAATTTGGTAAACTGGGCAATTCTGTAATACACCTAAGCTACTGCCTATATGCAGCCTAATAGAGCTGCTGATCCAATAAACCTTCATGTGTTGGAGCAGCCGTATCCTCTGTTTGCGCATCATTGGTCCAAGGACACAATGAAGCAAAGTTGGAATTCAACATGCTAGCACTCATCCTTGTTTCGAAAGGTAAAGAATAACGGAGGAGCTAGTCTTATTGGAGGGGAGCGGTGTGATCGGGAGTTTCCCGGTGATACATTCATGGGGCAACGAAACCTTCTATGGAAATTTGGATTCGTCGACATTGGTAGAGCCGACGTTGGGCGGCTGAAGGAGATTGGTATGAAAGGAGGCGCAATCACGGTCCGGGATGTGCGCAATTTGCAGCATATTATGTAGTGCTGGCTGGTTATAATATCCTTAAAGGAAGAACGAGGCATCGTTTCAAGATCATGCGGCAATGAAAGGAGCTTGACGTCCACGAACCATGAGGGCCAACCATGAGGGCCAACCATGAGGGCCGTGGTAAATCGTTGTGGTGCTCGTTTGAGAACATCCAGGCGAGCGCTCTATTGGCTTTACCTACTAAGAACCTTCCACAAAGAGGAAAGCTCAGCAGTTCATATTGTGAACAAGAACAACCCTTGACATGGTGAAATTTTGGCGATGTCGGGCCAAGTCGATACGAGAATGAGCGGCTGAAACCATGCCATTATTAGGTCGAGCATGGGAGAGCTCGCCCGACCAGATGACACACCATTGTTACTTAGCGACTGCCGTGGTTTTTTATCGTTTACCCCACGAGCGTTCCATACAAGCAAGGGGGGAGAGATTTTGGAACTATCGAGATATCGAATCAGGAGGTTGTGTGCATCTCGGTACCCTTAAGAGTAAAGTTAAATGGATCAAACATGCTTAAAAGTCACCACCGAGCATACCGACTTCAACAAGAGAAGAATCATAATTGACGGAAAGTACGAATTGGATCCCGAGGTAAAAGTAGCACTTGTGTCGAGCGCGGGTGACCTAGGCCGAGCAGCAATACTTAGGCCATCGAGATCTAACAGTCGTAACAAAAACGCTTCGCGATAACACGCACGCGCGGGGAGCTCGGGGAACTTTCATCGAAACACAACTATTCTGCCTGCATTCTGCATTTATTATAGAGAAGTTTTATGATAGTTGACGTCACATATTGGACATGATTTGGGCCATCCGCCGACGAGCCGACTAGCCGACACGAAGCGTTTTCCATACTTATGGCATGTGGGCAGCGACGCTCCTCTACCAGGCCCCGCAATGCCGCTGTGAAATAATGGCTCTGGCCTGCGAGGCAACCTACAGGCCGTCGTATGCATGGCGTTGGGAGAGCAGCGATACTATTCGCACGAATCAGAGAGCTGGAATGGAACAGCATTACTCACACAATCTCCGGATACGAGTGTACTATAACTAACTACGGAGTGAGCGACCCGTTAATAGTCCACATTGGAGAAAGCTCTGAGTCGCGGCACGAATGGAGCCCACTTGTCCACATCTCGCACTCAGGAACAGCGCATGAGGCCGGATGAGGCGTAAATTAGGTTCGCATGGCCACCATGAATCGTCTGTTCATCTTGGCAATACGAATGCCACACCCAATACGGAGTAGAAGCTGTTCTATGTGCCTTACGAGGGAGTTGGGTACTGCAAACCCACAGTTATTGTGCTCCGCATGTCGTCCTAATTTCTTCACGCATGGTGGACTCAATGCTATATTCAGCCCGCAGCTGGGGACCGCTTCTTTGGACTCAACCAATACGAGCGTTCTCGTGATGTCATGGAAAGGAATTCCACTTGTTTATACTCCATTTTTTCCTTCCTTTTCGGATTGGACTTCATAGGATGGATACGAGATTCTATGTGGTATAAGAAGCCGCCGTGTCTCCAAGACTGAGAAAATGCTTTTAGTTAGTACAGCACCAGCGCAAAATAGTCCAAGACTTATCCCTTCATTTCCATCTGGTTTCTGCCAAACTGTCCGTTCGTTATTCTACACACTACCCGAAATGTACGCCATGAAGTCAGTTGTTCTGGGCTCCGCCGTTGCCAGCGCCTCGGCCATTGCCGGCCGAACCTTTGGCAACGCCACGGCCCCTGGTGTCGTATACACTACCGAAGTCGTCACGGCTCTGACCACCTTCTGCCCAGTCGGGACGCATACTGTCAACTCCAAGACGTACACCGTCACACAGGCTACCACTCTGACCATCACCGACTGCCCTTGCACCGTCAGCAAGCCCGTCCAGCCCACCAGCACCCCAGGCCAGGATGAGTGCTCGAAGAAGTGCTATGACGGGTACAACGCCTGCCGCAGCAAGCCTGGCGCCAACATGTCTTTCTGCGCCTCCGAGTTTGTTGGCTGCCTGGGATTCAACCCTTACTCCAATGACGGCTCTCTGATTACTCCCACTGCTTGCTCCAAAGGCCCTGCCCCTACCGGCTCCCCTACTCCCACCGGCGCGCCCGCCCCCAAGGACTGCGCTAAGGGATGCTACGATGAGTATAACGCCTGCCGTAGCAAGCCTGGCGCCAACATGTCTTTCTGCGCCTCCAAGTTTGTTGGCTGCCTGGGATACAACCCTTACTCCCCTGACGGCTCTCTGGTTACTCCCACCGCTTGCTCCAAGGCTGCTCCCACTACTCTCGCTCCCACCAACCCCGCTGGAACTCAGCCTGCTGGCGGCAAGGACTGCCCCGCCGAGTGCTCTGCCGCTTACAACATGTGCCGCGGCAAGCCTGGTGCCAACATGTCCTTCTGCGCCTCCAAGTATGCCGACTGCCTGGGATACAACCCTTACGGCCCTGACGGCTCTCTCATCACCCCTACTGCCTGCTCTGCTGGTGCCAAGCCTACTGGAGGCAGTGCCTTGCCCACCGGCACTTTGCCCACCGGCACTGGCGCCAACCCGCCCGCTGTCACTGCCGGAGCTGGCCAGATGACCCCTGCCATGGCTCTGCTAGCCCTTGGTGCTGTGGCCCTTCTGTAAACGAGAGGTCTCATGGTAAATCAGCAGGCCACGACGTTTTGTCGTATACAACAATATGTATTCAATTCTAGACAAATATAGAGAGATTAGTGTTCTACGGCCTCCATAAGTGTTCTTTTATTTAAATTTCACCCAAGAACTCCTCCGCATCGTGCTCGTAGATGTCTCGACGAAGTGCGACCCACGGCTAGTGCCCATCCGCCTGCGACGAGTACATGGCCATTAATTCCACTAACTTTGCTGACCCATTGTCTGAGTCCAACATCATGCCCTTGTTCCTCCACGTCTCTTCGGCCTTTTCACCTGCCCTCGTCAACATGGTGTTTTCGAATTCCTTGATCAGGGGCTCCAAGGTTCGCTGAAACTCAGCTGCATTGATATTCCCCGCCTGCACGGCTTTGACGATGACGGCACTCAACTGCTGACAGTCCCCCATGGCCAGATTGACACCTTCACCAGCAAACGGCGTCATGAGATGCGCGGCATCGCCGACAAGAGTTACCCCCGTTTTCGCATCCCATCGGTGACCAACTGGGAGCATGTATAGGGGTTTGATGTCAAGCGTGTCGTTGGGGTTAGTCGCCGTTGCTTCGTCGCACCCAACGGCTATAATCTCTTGGAATGCCGCCGTCCAGCGTGCAAACAACCCGCCATCGTTCAACAGCAGACTTTTCGCTTCGGCTGCCTTCATGCCACCAAGACCAGACGCAACCCCAAACTCCTCTGTTGGTGTACTAATGGCCAGGTATATGCGCGCCGCACCCCCCGCGCCGCGTTGGCCGAGAATGGCATTGTGAAAAGCAAGTGACATCATGGTACCTTCGCCTAGAAGCTTCGCCATGTGCGGGTACTTCGCCCCGACTGATGGAATGTCAAGTGTGATGAATTGAATGCCGGCATAGTCGGGCTTGACTGACGTAAGGAGTGTACGGGCCTTGGACCAAGCGCCGTCGGCTCCAATGACAAAGTCGAACGTCTCCTTGTCCTGATCAACGAAGTCGAGCGTGATTTCTGTGTTGCCAGACTCGACTGCGCGGCTCGTGACGGCGGTCACTTTGTGATTCCACTTGATCATATCCTGGGGAATGTTCGACATCAGGAGATTAATGAGCGCATGGCGCGAGATTTCTGGGCGCTTGGGCTCTTCAGATTCGTCGGCTGCATCCTCGAGCAACAGCTCGCCGTCATATTGGTAGATCTTGTCCTGCTCGCCACATTCGCCGGTGAGAGGCACAAAATCTTCCCACAGACCGCACTCTCGAATAGCTGAGAGGCCAGATTCTGTGTGTAGGTCTAGCACGCCGCAGGGTTTGTTCAGATCCTCGGCGGAAGGTTTGGAGCGTAGCTCATATATAGTGACGTGAACTCCTCTACTGTAGAGAAGTCTGCCAAGAGTGAGGCCTGCGGGGCCACCGCCAATGATGGCCAGTCGGGGTTGGTATGAGGTCATTATATGTATGTTGCGGCAGTAAATGGAAAGAGATGTATGTCAGCCGTCGCAGGCAAGGAGCTAGCTTGAGCTGTATGCGTAGAGTATGTCAATAGCGGCGCAGAACATTAGAGCTATAAGGGACAAGTCTGCATTTATTGATGTTTGGGTGAGGCTTTGCTTTATAGTATTATGTTGAAGTTGGGCAGTTCGGGCTGTTGGCCGAAATGGCAAACAATGTTGGTGCGCGAGCCTCTCTTCCATGGTGGGTGGCCGTAGCTAACCCTAAAGGGCCTAGCGCCGGAATTTGGACCGTTTGTTCCGGACAACTTATGTAGTCGGTCCCGAGCTAACAAACCTTCCATCCGAGCAGACGGCCATCGCTGGCCACGTAATTCGGCTCCGGTGTTCAAAAAGGACCGCACATGCCGAAGTGAAGTTGCATGCGGGCACGATAGGCTAGAATCATCGTAAACATCAGCCGCATCACGTGGGCGGCATTCGGAATGCTCTTTGAGACGAGCAAGATCGGAGGCTACCCTTGCATCGCGAAGGCCGCTCGGATAAGACTCTAGTAGATGTATCTCTTCTTGTTGGATCTCATCACCTTGCGCGTGCGTATCACATCTGGAGAAAGGGAGAACGACACTCAACAAAATTTCCGTCTCATTGAGACGACGTGGAGACCGGGAGCTACAGTGGGGGTGCAATAATTTCCAACCCAGCTCGAGTACTGCGACTGACCTCTGGCGGGTTGGAAATTTATGCACACAGACTGTATACCCGGACAAACATGCTATTTTATCCCATAGAAACATAATAAGGTGGTTCGGTCATGCTGACTAGTACTTAACGTTTCAACACAATGAACCCCCAGCACCGCTCCATCGTACAAACTCAAGATGCATGACCCTTTACTCCGTACCCCGTATGTAAATGAATGATCGGCCGCAATGATTTAACAACCTAAAAGTGTTTGTTAGTGTGGTTGCTTGCATATTAGGACATTGATAATAATCACCTCCTCCTCCGCCTCCTCCTCCTCCTCCACAACCACCGCCGCCGCCGCCGCCACCGCAAGCCCCGCCTCCGCCTCCGCCTCCACAACCACCGCCAGAGGTCCCGCATCCTCCAGAAGAGCAGCCCTAGATGATTTCAGTCAACGATATGATCTAAATTTCATCCAACTATTCCCCATGTTTCGTGGCAAAACTTACTCCGAATCCCCCACAGCCGCCAGCATTTCCACAGGATCCCGTCGCGATGCCGCCGCCGCCGCCGCTGCAGCTTCCAGCAGCACAGCCTGCACCAGCATTTGAATAGCATGGATCCCAGCCATAATACATACCAGGGGCGAAATACATCGGATACATTGCCGGGGAGTACACTGAGGTGGATGATTAGTGAAGGCATGTCTCGTAAAATGAGCCGGTCACTCACTGTAGTATGAATAGCCCCAGTGATTATAGTACTCGTCGCGTGGTGGAAGCGTTCGACCCTTCTTTTCGGCTCTTTTGCGAGCCTTTTGATAGTTCTCCTCCAGCTTTGCTTCCTGTCGTGAGCGCCGGAAATTTATTGCCATGTCTCTACTTCCGATCGGTCGGACCGCATTATGAGCCGAGATGTGCGCCGAGTTATCTGGAGGACAAAGCTTGGCTTGCCCAGATTGGTGAAATTTTTCGAGATATTTATGTCCCTTTGAACTGCCAAAAAAAGAGGCAACGGAAGAGGTGTGGGAAGCGCGGATTGCTAGAAGACAAGTTAGTCATTACTGGGAGGTCTCTTTTCATATCATTGCTAATTGAGCGGCCGGAGGATCAACTTACACTCGCAGTACCAGCAAGTACATTCACTATACAACTCATGGAACTCTTCCTGGTACGTCTTCGAGGTCCACTCGAATGCATCATTGAGCAAGGTCTCTTCAATCTTATCATCATGATCGATAAATTTGGTTGTTTTTCTCACAGTGTAAGAGTAATAAGCCGGCGGGCTGAGCTGATGAGTATGCCAAGCTAGATCCACGTCCAAGGTCGGCACACAAACTTGTCTCGGATGCCTATTCATCAATGAGAGGAAGTTGACGTATTTTTTAAGTAGGCGATTCATGGTTTCATTTGCCGAGGGGCTATGCAGCCAGTCCAACTTGACCATCTTGTCAATGAAGACGCCTTGGCGCATCACAGCACCACACAAATCCAGAGCAAAAGGTGAGAAGTTCTCCCAATAACGGCTCATCATCTTTCGGACGCAGTTTTTGGATTTGGGACAGATTCTGTACCGGCTTCCATATCTGTGAGACATGGAATTGATGTGACAAAGTCGCTTTGGGTCAGTCAACACCTTCTCGATTAGTTCCTTGACCGTCTCCATGGTGGGATTTTTGTGCGCATTGAAGATCTCCTGGACTTCAATGCGCAGGTCAAGTTTGAGCATACGATTCGGGAAAGTCCTTGGATATACGTTCGCTAATGAACGGGATAGGATGGCGACGGGCTCGCCGCTTTGTGGATCTAAAACCGTGCCAGGCATTGGAACGGAGTGGGTGAGGAGGAGCGCAGTATCTTGAATGAATTTGCGGACAGACAAGGCCTCCTTACATATGGACTGTTCGCAAGCCACACATTTATGGCTTAGGTTACCGTCTCCATATCCGCTGCCAACGAGGCGAGATGATCTAGGAATCGCTCAATACTTGCCATGGTGGAGATAAGGGTTTGATGTTACATTACTTACAGGTTGGCGTTGTCGCCGTGGTCTCCCCCAGCGCAAGTCGTCCACGGCAAGTGGTTGGGGACCCGACAATACGGGCAGTCGATTATCTTGACCTCGGGGTCGTCTGTGTTCCCCCAGCTACGGGCGGTGGCCTGAGTCCATTTTTCTTGGCAAGACTTCGACACGCTGTAGCTAAAATTAGTGCCTATGGCTGCGTTGATGAGATGCCACGGCATGCCGCCGTGCCATAAATCCCGCATTGCAGTCCTTATGGCATCTTCCAGGAATGCCCGAGGATTCAGCATGTGGGAGTGGAATACCATCAATACATCTGCAAGTGTTAGTTTCTGCCCCGACTATTTGGCTGGAGATTGGTGAAGTCCACCACATACCTAACGGTGGAAGCTCGTCTTCTTTCCACTTTCGAACATAAACTGACTGGGTTGGGAAGTGAGAGTATTCTTCAGAAGCTCTTTTTTCCATTGCGTCTTCGTTGAGGTAATTGGTCCCATGCATGCTCTTCCACCAGACTTCATATCGATCAACAGCGCGGGCAACAAAGAGTGCCCATCTCTTCTCACGAATCTTGCTGAGAGCGACCTTTATTTTGTCCAGCTCCTCAATCTTGACTCCTTTTCCGATGTGTATGGTGTCCAAATCCAGACAGTTGGCATCCTCGACAGCTTGGCTGTCGTAGAGACCGAACAAGCCATCCGTGTATCCCACGTCTTCCTTCAGCTCATGGATCGCATGGAGGAGTTTCAGATGAGCGATGCAATTTTCTTGCCTCAGACCTTCTTTGGAAGCTTCCTCGTCTATTCGAAGATGCTCGAATGCCGCCGTGATGTCAATGTTGTCGGTTGGCTGTGACCGTGCCGCCTCGGCAGGACCGCCACTGTCAAGTTGTGTATAGGCTGGCGGAGGTGCAGGTTCTTGACCGCTCATA
The DNA here is from genome assembly GCA_032433595.1 of Conoideocrella luteorostrata. NCBI lineage: Eukaryota > Fungi > Ascomycota > Sordariomycetes > Hypocreales > Clavicipitaceae > Conoideocrella > Conoideocrella luteorostrata. Next base: position 93,085 of record JASWJB010000070.1, read on the forward strand.
TTGAATGAGTCGCTCAAGCTTCGGGTCAGAGGCTAGGGTCGTCAAAGGTTTCCTCTTTCAAATAGACAGGTATGGATAAAGTTAATCTTCGTCTGCAGTTAGGCGAAGGGATGGATCCATTAAGAATGAACTCAGCATGTCGATGCGAATAGACTACCTCGGAAGTAGGTTTGGGGTGGTGTTGTATAAGTAGGTCTGTTGCATCTGAGTAGGTGCATTAGTCCGTCTGCCATCGGATTGCGATGTAATACAGTTTGTGGATGCAGGACAAGGGACAAAAGGGCTGATAAGGCTGATCCCAAATTGCCTCCCTGGCGCTCAACCCGGCAGGAATGAGCGATGGGGATCAAGCTGGACTCTCGCGGAGGTGGTGACATCACAGGCAGCCCAAACAGTGCAATCCCGATCTCAGCGCCGAAAATAGCAGCCAATGATTTGACACTTCTTATCGAGCACGATGAGTCTCGTCAGCCACCAGACCATGCGATCCGTCAGACAATGCTAGGCAGCACAATTCATTGCCCTGCGCCATCGCACATGCATCGCTGTCGATTCCCCGCATGCTATCGAACCGCCCAACGCAAACACTCCGGATAAAACGGCTGGGCCCCGCCACGTCAGCAATTTGGCTGTGCTGTTGTTGCACGAAACTGGTGCTGACCAGCTGCTGCATTGCATGGCTGCTCGACACCAGAGTGCAAACCTTTACATTTAGGAGCTCTTATGACCATTGGATTGTTGCCGCAGTGCGCCTCGCCATTTGCTCAAGGCACTAGTATTGCCACAGCTTATGCAGACCAGTCTGAAGGTATGACAACGGCGATGCATCGTTTCCTTGGTGCCTACTAGTATATCGCCTAATGCATGTCATGGTTTTCACACGTTCCAGAGAGGATCTTTCTGCAATGCGGACTTTGCTATGCAGGGTAAGGGTGTTGCGCTTGAACACGTCTACGGAGGACGGAGCAATGCTGATGAACTCGAGTTTCCTGTTCCCCCCGGAGTGTGCGCTGTGCCCCATGTGCCGTAGATATATCGCACTGGAATCTATTCGTATCATGCGTCCGCTGATTTCGGACCTTGGACCGTCATACTCCGTAAAGGACACAGCATGCCTTTGTGTTCGCAGCTTGTGGTGTGTCATGGCCACCGATAGACCAGGCGGGAATGAGAGGACGCTCCGGTGTTTGCCTGCAGCTTGCGCCTATGGCTTTCCTACAACGCAAGTTTGTACCGCCGAAGTGATATAATAACCAAATGCAATTCAAGTCGCTGCCTTCTTTTGTGTGATCTCGCAGTGAGTTCTTTTGAGGACTATGAGGCGGGCCTCACTTGCAGCAAAGAATTAAGGCCGAAACCCCTTCAGCTCGCCCTTTTTACGGAGTACTTGACTTGATCCACATACAAGGGCATCGGGGCATTGTCATGTCCACCCACTGCGCACCTGCGGCGCACCCAGGCAATCAGTCAGGGTCATGTACTTAGATGACGCCCCGGCTCAGTTGCTTAGGTGCTGGGGGTCAAACTAATGACTCTCCAGAAGCAAACACTAAGACGCTGCATGTACACAGGTTTTCGCCTGAGGAATAGCGGCCGAGATAGAGAGCAACGATTGTGCAACAATTCAAGGGTCATACGACTGGACGGAGTCCAATCCCTAACTTCGTCACGGAGAATCTGGCCTTGTATCGCCGAATAAAGGCTGCATTAGCCGTTCTGCAATGAAAGACCTTCACAGACGATGGTTTCCTCATCCCGCCAGCAAGCCTCATTCGCCCTTGTTCCTGCACGAGACGTCCCCTGACGTATTGGCCCACTACCCAGACATGGCGCACATCTTAGACAACCCCCTGTGCAAGGACGCCACGCCGGGCATAAACAGTGCACATAGGTGGCTGGCGGAGACTGTTGCTTACTACGGAGTAGTTAGACAGGTTTAATGGGTCTAAAACGATCCTACGTCGCAAATGGTTTTATTATTTTGAGAATACGAATTTCGCAGCCACACTAGCAGAGGGACACGAGACTTTTCCCGTATCCACGATTCTAATTCTCCTTTTAAAGAAGTGCGAGCCGCTTCTCAAGAAGATGAGTTTTTTTATTTGTAGACCCTTGACTTACGCTCTTCTCTTTCGTTTGCTATTTCGCCATTTGGGGTCGTCGATGGTTCGAGCATCTCTGGCAGCGATCATTGTGTAGCCCGACCGTTGGACAATTGGCGTTTTCTGAACTGCGCCTCAGCCAGCCTCCAGTATAATACACCACACTGTAGCTGAACCGAAGGCTACGTCAGCCCACATTTGCCAAGGCCGCCGCCTTCCGACATTTCAAATTTCCTGCAAACATTCGTTGACCCATTTGGGCTCTGACATTGTATTTGTTCTTTGGACCAGCGGGCGTATTTGAGAGAATGTACCTCGGCTCGGTAGTGATGGGCCTGTTGGCCGTCTCAACGGGGGTGATGGGGAAAATGAAATATCTGGTGAGTTCCCGACGGCGCTTAAGCGAGCATGTGCGCGCGTGCCTAACAATGCGATATAGGGAGTTGCCATGGCGGGTATCGATTTTGGTTGCGATATTGATGTAAGACCTCATTCCGCCGGTATAAACGATCCTGATGAATATTAACGAATACTGCAGGGTTCTTGTCCAAAAGACAAAGTTCAAGTGCCTCTCGCCTCACTCGGTGGCGCCGACTCAGCTGGCCAGATGAAACACTTTGTGGAGGACGATGGCATGAATACATTCCGACTGTGTAAGTTGCATGCAACTTGCCGACTCGCACCATTTGGTCGGAAACAAAGCACGAAAAGCTGCACTTCTAACAAACCCATCAACAGCAATGACATGGCAGTACATTACAGCCGGGCAACCATCAGGAGGACTGGACAAGGTAAATTGGGGAAACTTTGACAAGTTAGTCCAAGCATGTCTAGCAACTGGTGCATATTGTATGCTCGACCTTCACAATTTTGCGCGGTACAATGGGATTATTGGTCAAGGAGGTCCGACGGATGATACCTTTGCAGGACTCTGGAAACAAATCGCAACTTACTACGCCAAAGAAGACAAGATCATCTTTGGGCTAATGAACGAGCCGCATGATCTGGACATAAAGCTGTGGGCTAAGAGCTGCCAGGCTGCGGTAACGGCGATTCGAAAAGCCGGCGCCAAGTCGCAAATCATCCTCCTCCCAGGCACGAACTTCGCCAGCGCCGAGACTTTCGTCTCTACTGGCAGCGCCAAGGCCCTTGCCGCAATCACGAACCCAGATGGATCTACAGACAACCTGATAATGGATCTGCACAAGTATCTGGACGAAAACAACTCGGGTACTCACTCCGTGTGCACAACGAACAACGTTGACGGCTTCAAGACGATTGCGGAGTGGCTCAGGGAGAACAAACGCTTGGGAATGGTTTCCGAGACTGGGGCATCTATGGACTCGTCGGTAAGTTATGAGATGCGAGATGAATTAGACTTTTTTTTTTCTTTTTCTCTCTTTCGCTGCAAGCACCGATCTGACCGAAGAATTTAGTGCATGACCAAATTCTGCGAACAAAACGAGGTTATTGCCAAAAATGATGATGTCTTGGTCGGGTTCGTGGGCTGGGGGGCAGGAGGATTCGACAGTACTTATATACTCACCTTAACGCCATCTAAGTCGGGTGATAAATGGACAGACAACAAGCTGATGAAGCAATGCATCATTGCGCCATTTGGGACGGCCGCCGAGACGACGAAATCACCAGCCAGGACTACTGCCACTAGCCTGGTTTCTCCAACTTCTACTCAGCGATCCGGTCAAACTGCAACCTCATCAGCCGCCCCCACCGGCACGGAAAACACAAATAATAACAACAGTGATACCGCACCAGGGAAAAACAACGGTGCGAATGCGTCCGCCCTTTCCAGTCTTTATATCACTTTAGCGAGCATCACATCGTTGTACTTATACATGCATTGATCCTTGTTTACGAAGCTTTAGTTCGCTAGTTGCGGGCGCTTTGTGGGGCATAGAGAGGGTGGAGTTTGGTAGACATCAATCATCTTTCAACAGCATTAGCGAACATATCTTTTACTGCGAAATAATGCGATAGACTCACAGGGCAAATATGGACGCGTTTGTATTGATTTAGGCTACTTGTATTTATTATGAATTGCACATAGAATAGACAACCTTTTACTCTTTTTTTATTATTTTTTTCCATATTTTTCGGGGATCTAGCAGGATCGGCACCAAGTGAGGAGCAGGCTTCATGTGATAGCCCTGATGATGCAATCGGCTAAGCGGCCAAACTTCCCAATCACCACATGCCAGCTGTATTGGTGATTAATCCATATTCCCACCGGTGCGTGCACCTCTACACTCTAAAATAAGATGAATTCGATGACCATATGGCGCAATACCGATGCATTGCCGGCACTTGATCAACCGACCCACACAACCGTTCCACGCTGAGACGACGATCATCCTCACACAGCGGCTCAGTTGTTGTATTCTTTTCGTTCAGTCCTTATACCTGTCTGTATATTTTAATAACGACGGAGGCCCAGTACAGTATTTGCACTGACTGACGTTGCACTTGCGACTCAATACGTTATTCCCAAATATTGGGTCATCTAGACAAGCAGGGATCCTGATGAACAACTTGATGTAATTCATTATTGCTACTACAACTACTCGGTAAGGTTTAGTGCAGGCTGCTTTCCATCCTTCCAGTGATATTTGCTCGCCGGGTGGTCGTCTGGTGGGCTTGACTGCCCAGCCTTGCCATACAGATTCTCTCTGTATGTGCCGCCATCGACGGCATAGTCATCCCAGAACAGACCTCTCTGTCGCAAAACTGGGAGCAACAGCTCAATCACATCCTCGAAGGACCTCGGTAGAATGGCGTATGCCAGGTTGAATCCATCAACATCCGCCTCGGCCACCCAACGCTCCATCTCGTCTGCAACTTTCTCTGGTGTGCCAACCACTGTGGCGCCGAGACCACCGATTTTGATATGATTAGCGACTGTGTGCTTTGTCCATTTTGGTACTTCAGGCGTTGACTTGGACCATGCTTCGACCGCTGACCGGATAGCATTTGACTCAACATGGCGCAGCTCTTCATCGTCTCCATATTTGGCCAAGTCAATGCCCGTCCAGCCTCCGAATAATGCCAACGCGCCGTCTTCCGAGCCGTAATTAAGGTACTCACGATACTTGGCTTCGGCTTCCTCTTGCGTTTTGCCGATGACAGGGCAGAATAGGGTCAGAAACTTGATGGATTGGGGATCGCGATTGAACTGAATCTGTGCCTGTTGTCGAATGTCCGCAACGTTCTTCGCGATGGTTGAGGGACTATGACCTGCAACAAAAATGGCCTCGGCGTTCTTGGCTGCGAAAGCCTTCCCGGCACTAGATGTACCTGCCTGTAGAATTAATGGTGTCCGCTGTGGTGAAGGTTGGCAAATATGAGGTCCCGGGACGGTAAAGTATTTGCCGACATGGTCAATGGTTCGGACAAGAGACGGCTCGGTATAGACGCGTCTTTGCTTGTCTAGTTTAACAGCATCGTCTCGCCAGGATGCCTGCCTTTCCAAAGATGTCAGGATGCTTGCACCACCACAAGCTGGGAGTTAAGGTGTCTTACCAAAGCTTGTACGTCACGTCGACATACTCCTCGGCAATGGCATATCGTTCATCGTGCGGCGGTTGCTCGGTGAATCCCAAATTCCTCGCAGCGGAATCAAGATATCCAGTGACGATGTTCCAGCCCAGTCGTCCACCTGACAGATGGTCGACTGTGCTCAGTCGTCTGGCAAGGTGGTAAGGCTGCTCATATGTAGTAGCTACTGTCACTCCAAAGCCAATGTTCTTTGTTGCTGCCGCCATGGCGGGAATCACCGAAATCGGCTCGTTGACAGGCCATTGAGCTCCGGAGATAACCGCCGGATCTGGATTTTTTGGCCCTTTGTAAACATCATAGGATCCCTGAATGAGAAGTCAGAAATTGCACCGCCCAAAAAAATTGCAGGTCATAGCAAAACCAACCAACACATCTGCAATGAATATTCCATGGAATTTTCCCTTTTCTAAAAGTTTAGCCAGTTCAACCCAATGCGTGATGCTGTTGAAGTTCCAAGAGCGGTCATCAGGATGCTGCCACAATCCGGGCGACTGGTGTCCGCTGCACGACTCTACAAAGGCATTTATTATAAGTTTCTTTTTTCTTAAATCAAGGGGAGCTTCAGTGTTGTTAGACATGATGATATCTAGTAGCCAACCTGACAAAATTCGCAGTTCGGTGTAGACAAGCAGCCAAAAGTCATATAATCGGGGAATTGGCAAAAGCACAAAGAAAATAGAAACAAGTAAACGAGATTGTATACAATGCGGACTTAAATTCGGTATATATTCCTTATCAGCGAGCAACTTGTCATGTAAAGGCCGGACGCATGTGTGCCCGATCGATGCAACCTCCCTCCTCAATGGATACTGAGGATTACGCCATCCTTCACAACCCATACGCCATTACCATGGCGCTGGCACAATGCGAGCCAATCAACTTTTCGACTTCGAGCAGAGGCCCTAATTCGTTTGATAGCATGGGGTGATACCCGAAAATATTTCGATGGCTTTTTGCTACGAATAGAGAGCAGCCCTCTGCGGTGCGCTCATTCCCTAGCCGCGTATTTTCGGAGGTTCATCATAGCATCAGGAGCGATACGTCATGTTGTGGTAGTCGATATTGCGCAATCGAGGCTAGAGAAATATCGACGCAATAATCTAAGCAATGGGCATTGGGCATTGAGCTTGACGAGCGCATGTCTGATAGTATCTGTAAAAGTAGACTTAAATGGACGACGCTGTAACTCGCGATCTGTGTGACCTCCTAATGTGCTAACGGTTCATTCTCCTGCCATTTTTTGGACTCACAAATTTTTAATAAAAAAAAAGAAAATGATTTCGTTCAGAAGAGATGGCGTCGGTGATAGTGGCAGCGTAATCGAGCCGCCTCTACCCCAAGCAGCCGGATATATCATTGTAATCGTGGTGGGATTCCTCATCGCCCTCATCATGATGGTCACAACGCGCATTCTCAAGAAGACCGCCGGAGAAGACAACAATACGACGGAAATGTTCATGACAGCCAATAGAACGGTTGGTACAGGGCTAACAGCTTCCGCTGTGATATCGTCCTGGCTTTGGAGTACTGCATTATTGGGAAGCTCCCTGGTAGGCTACAATTTTGGTGTTGCCGGTCCGTTTTGGTTCGCCGCAGGGTGAGTATTTTATCCCTGGAGTACGGTCGGATCCGGGCAAACTTCGCAATCTGACAATTGTCATAGATGCTCACCCATGATTGTCTTCTTTGCGCTGCTGGGTATTGCGTGCAAACTTCGAGTTCCCGAAGCGCACACACTACTCGAGATTGTTCGAATTCGATACGGAAAGCTTGGTCATGTCGTGTGGATAGTGCTATGTCTCATCAACAACATAATTGCTGTGGCGAATATGCTCCTGGGCGCGAGTGCGGCTATTTCAGCCCTGTCAGTATTGTTCATTTGAAGTTGTGAGTTGGTGAGATGGTGAGACGGAAACTAACTGCTCTCTATTAGTACCGGTATGCATGTTATTGCCGCAACGTTTCTATTGCCAGTCGGGGTTGTTCTATACACCTTTGTAGGGGGGATCAAAGCAACCTTCCTGACCGACTACTTCCACACTTTTGTCATCACAATCGTCGTATGTTTCTTTACCATCAAAGTCTTTTTAGTTCCTGAGATTGGGTCTCCGCATGACTTGTTCAACATCATAGCCCAGGTGGGCAAGGTACATCCCGTTGATGGCAATCGAGATGGATCATATCTGACTATGACAAGCAAAGGCGTGAGTACATCCTTTTCTGCTTGATAACGTCATAAAATATAATACGTCCAAGATGTGAGCAGCTGTCGCTAAGCTCCTTGTTATATACAGGCAATTCTCTTCGGCATCATCCACATACTGTCCAACTTTGGGCTTGTCATTATGGACACCGGGTTCTTCGCTAAAGCCTTTAGTGCCGCCCCGCATGCCGTTGTGCCGGGGTATATTGTCGGTGGCGTTTTTTACTTTGCCATACCCTGGTGTCTCGGGACGATTATGAGCTTTGCGGCCTTGAGTCTAGAAGACACGGAAAGGTTTCCCACATTCCCTCGGCGTCTTTCATCGTCAGAGATATCGAGCGGCCTAGTTCTTCCATATGCTGCTGTGGCTATAGCTGGGAAAGGCGGCGCGGTCGCTGTGGTCCTCATAACATTCATGGCGGTCACCTCAACAATAAGTGCCCAAGTCATATCCGTTTCCTCCATTATAAGCTTCGACATTTACCGCCAATACTTCAACAAGAACGCCAAAGATAGAGATGCCATCCGTTGGAGCCATATCGGTGTGGTGGCTTTCGGATTCTTTTCAGCAGCTTTTTCGACCGCTCTACACTACGGTAAAGTAGACTTGAGCTGGACACTTTATATGCTCGGCGTCTTGACATGCCCGGGAATTATTCCCACCGTATTCACGATTCTTTGGAATCGTCAGTCCAAGCTAGCAGCTGTTAGCTCTCCTTTACTCGGGATGGCAACGGGCATCGGCGTTTGGCTAGGCTCGGCTTCAACGCTCCATGGGGAAATCAGTGTTGCAACCACTGGGCAGACACTACCTTGTGTGTACGGAACCGTCGCGTCCGCGTTCAGCCCGGCGGTCTATTCCATTCTTATTACCCTCCTCAATCCAGATAACTACGACTGGGCAGACTTTCGCAAAGAGAGATTGGCCTTCAACAAGTCCACTTCTAGCATTGCGGAAGCCTCGTCAGAATCGGAGAAGAAAGACGCGACAGCGGGTGACCTGCATGCCTCAAATTATATTGCCGACAAGGCCAAGCTTAAGCGGTGGGGAACTATCGCTGCCGTCTGGGCGGCTGCGACCTTCCTCGGACATTGGGTTTTGTGGTGAGTTTAGTTACACCATTCACTGTCACGGCAAATTTACACGATGCTGCATCCACTCCTGACGCCCGATCCGCTTTTAAGAACTGACTAATTTCCCTCGAACACAGGCCACTTCCGATGTACGCCGCCAACTATGTATTCAGCCGCTCATTCTTTGTAGCATGGGTAGTTGTGTCTATAATCTGGGCATGGGGAACCATGTTGGTGGCAGGCATCTACCCAGTTGTCGACGGTTGGGGCCAGTTAAGTCAAGTATACCGCGGATTGCGACCGTGATCAGAGAGAAGGCTTCGTGCAACATACATCGCTTTTTCGCTTTACATTTCATATCATGCATACTGGAATGCATGAGTGATATGTTTAGCCAACCGGGTTTGCAGGAATGAGTTTGGATTACATCCGGCGAAAACATCATGTGCCTAGCTTATGCATAGAGAAGAATTACGCCAACCCATAGTGACAACCATCAGAGATAACCCCGAAATGACCTCATATGGTTACAGCTCTGAGATAAACTTGAATTGCTGAGGTAGAGACTACCATGCATCGGTGCAGTCCGTCATAGACCAAATGTATGCCATCCATGGTGGATCGGGATTAGCATCCACATCGTGACCGCTCCTTGCGAAGGACCACAGATCTTCTTTCAATCGTATTAGCAGACAGGGCCTAAAGGCCCGATATTAAATGCTTGCTCCGGCGGGCGGGAGAAGTTCCTTGGGAAGACCGCACTTGGGGCAGATCCAGCTGGTCGTCGCAGGGTATAAATTTTACGTGTCTATGCTCCAAAATGCGTTACTGTTGGGCTTGGTTAATAATAGGCCCAGCCGCTGAGTCGTGTCCGGCGTACAATGCCATTTAGGTTCCCCAATTCCACCCCTTGACCCGCCTTTGCGTAGATAAAGCGCCATTCTTGACTGTAGGGTTTCTAGAAGGCAACTAGCGTGAGAGCGGTTTCCCGGCTCCATTGGGTATGACGAATTTTCATCTCAAGTCAAAATACTCCGTACTAAAACCCACACTGCCGCAGTCTGGCGAACGAGCAAAATGGAAAATTTCGCCGCCGTTGGCCTCCCCCTGGACCTACTCATTGCTAGCCTGCGCTGCTAGTCAACACATTGCTAACTAGCCAACCAACCAACCTGACTAGTTAAACCAGTCCACCAACTCGCGGGGGAAACGATAATATTGGGCTGGGTGGCCCTCATATCCGTAATAATGGAGAGGGCAGTAAGCGGTGGACTGTGGCTAAAGCCTTGGCCGAGCATTTTATGCTATGGCTGCCAATATTTAGAGACTCAGCTCAAAAAACTGCGTCTATAGTAGCTCTATATTAGTAACTAACCCGGAGTGAAATTGTGATTGTTCCCGATTTTTACCACAGCTGGGGGGAATGACTTGTCCCATTTCTCGTTCCGACATTGGCACGTTATTTTCGCTGGACTATGTGACACTGTAACGTCCCTTATTACTATCTGAAACAACTATGCGCTTCTACCGTTGTGGTGTTTTGTGCAGATTCAAGAGTGTTCCATATTAAATGCTGCGCCAAAAGCCTACTCAAAACTTGCTCCTTTACAGTCCGACCTGCCCATTTCGCCAGTGCGGGCTGTTGCCGGGCCTCGCAATACCCGGTCTGTACGGAGTATGTTACACATGGTTGTCATGCTACCGAAGTCCACATGCAGGCCAACCAATTCTCTAAACCTGGTTGCCTCTGACCCTATCTTGATCAGCCGAGCTAGAAGGCCGGCTGATAATTTGGACTCTTAAGTGCCCACTTGGTTTTCTCATCATAACGACGGCCCTGGTCTCTGCCCCGTTATATTTTCTGTGTCCCCTGGCAATGCAAGCTTCTTCTGCTTCGGCATCATTATCGCCCCACCATGACATGACTCGAAAAGCATCGTGTACCAAGAAATTTCGCACGTTTGAGCCCACACACCATTGTCGCCACCAGACTCCGGCTGTACGAATATGAGCTTCTGGTGGGTTTCTGAGGAGCCATAAGACCCAGATAGCGGAAACCAGTTTCCTAAGATTGTTGAAAATCACGGTTGCCTAAATAATAGTAGATCGAAAAACCATTAGACTCAGCGATCGCGCCAAGTTCATTGCGCATATGCAGCACAAGCAACAAATCGTGGGGTTAGAGAAACCATGCAAATCAAGACCCCTCCTCCCGCTAAATATTTGACTCCATTGTCAAATCGATGGAGGGTGATGCAACACGATTGCAGTAGTAGCAGCAGCAGCAGTAGGAGTTGGTTCCCGCTTCTCCCGTCCAAGCTGCCAGGGTAGACTCGATAGAATGATGACAAAAACCACTAGAACCAACGCAAGCCGTTCATGGACCGAAGACCCTTGGCTGCAGGTGGCTTGCGTCTTGCTAGTGGAAATCTGCAAAGCGCCAAGCTGCGAAGAGTCCTCGACTGGCCGCGTATCATAGGTTCAGCGCAGCACCCGAGACACCCAGAAACGTCCTAAGATCGTCGGACCCGTGGGCCCCCGGTCCCATGCCCCTTGAAAGTCCTCTTCCGACGTGTCGGTCTTGTTGGGCTCATTGGTGGTGCATACCACACCGAATGGTGTTAGTGCATGCAAGCATGTAATTAATATGCGGTTGCAGCCTCCAACTTCTCAAAGTGTCCGTTTTGTTTCGTGTCTTGACATCAATCACAGATGCTAGCCATTTTGTTCGTCTTGATCAAACAGATTTTGGACATTCCTAAGCCCAAATTTTGTCAAGATAGGTCATCATGTCGAACATCACAGCAGAATCATGGACCTGGTACGGTCTTACATGGCTGGTCGTGGTGACCAGAATGTCAGTGGTGACCCTTCTACGAGCGACATGGCAGTTTGGCTGACTAGTTGAGTAGGACTTCACAGATTCTGTTAAGAGGTTCAATAAAGAAGCTCAAGTTGGATGACTACTTGATGGGCATCATTATGGTACCGTCGCCGAGTAACATATTGTCAAAAGAAGCCGTCGCCCGCTAACCACAGCCGCCCAACCATTAGATGACCGATACAGTCTTGATCGTCGCCATGAACATTATATCGACCACGAACAGCAACTTGATTGACCCTAATAAGCCGACATCACTATCGCCAGAAGACATTGATCAGAGACAATTTGGTTCAAAGATGGTCTTGCTGTCGGAGCAAATGCAATGCATCACAGTATGGCTGACAAAGGCCTGTCTGTTATTGATGTACCATCGACTGACGTGCGTAAAGTCTCAGCGACAAAATTGACGAAAGGGTCTGTGAACTAATTAACTTCCTTCAGGATGAGTCTCAAAAGCAATTTAGTGGTCAAGATTGTGGCGGGCTATGTCACATTTGGCTTTGTGATCATGGAAATCTTGTACTTGGGCGTCTGGTGCCGCCCTTTTAACCAGTATTGGGCCGTTCCCCCTAATTCGAGTGCGTATCCTTTGCTCCTTCTCATTTATTCGACTACCATACTGACCATTACTATCAGCACAATGCTCAGCGGCGACCAACCACCTAATAACAAATGCTGTACTAAACATCTCGTCCGACATCATGATCATCCTGATCCCAATGCCTGTATTTCTGCAGTCCAAGCTGGCGTTGAAGAAAAAACTAATTCTTACTGGTGTATTTGCCCTGGGTGGTTTTACCGTAAGTCGAAGCCTCGGCCTACATGCCGCCAGTCTTGATCAGGTCGCTAATTGAGGTTGCTTATCCAGATTCTGTCCGCCATTCTCAATAAGTTCTACAGCTTTAATGAACCGTTCGGCTCTCAATGGACGTTCTGGTATATGCGTGAATCATCAACCGCCATCATTGTGGCCAATCTGCCATTGACCTGGACCGTTTTCCGACGACTCTTCAACCTCCGATCCTTCAACAATAGCGAATATTCCTCTAAGAACCGAAGCGGGCAGCCGACTTCAACCACTCGCTCTTACGGGCAATCCAATGTTCGAACCCAGAACCGCAGCTACATAAGACACGGCGACGCAAACGATAATGATTTAGGTGGAAGCGAAGAGGAAATCGCCAAGGGTTATGGAATCTCCCTGAAGATCTATCAGCGACATGACGTCCAAATTAGCTCGGAGCCTGCGCCCGCCCGCGAAGGACGACAGTCGTCAAATGAATCTCTCCCCGATGGTCTGACCACAACGATTAAGGGCGGCGCTCCACGCTCATTCCTACACGATCCAGACGCCAATGACGTAGAAGCAGCATCGGATAGACCATACCCGGCTGTCAAAGTTACATCTAGCGTGTAATCAACTTGTTTCATTTAGTCGGAGTTGGACGAACTATTTTCTATTACTCTATGGCGGCGGTTTACTTAGACTATACCCTTTTATCACTTAATTTTATTCATGAACTACCTGGCTTTGCAATGAGTCAGTTCATTGGAAGCTCTAGTGTTGTTTGCTGTCCACAACTGCAGCGATTGCTCCGCCCCATTTCATGAAGTGGCATGTACCTGCATTACGATTATGTGGTAGTTACTCTTCGTACTACAAAGAATTGTGTAGAATTACGTAGGAGTGACTTTAGTTGCCCAGGACCTCCAAACTTCTTCGGATTTTAACAACACACTCAGGATCTGAGCACAAAAGACATTAGAAACCTAGTAGTGGACCACGGGACAGGTTCAATCAAACTCCCAAGAATAGCTGTCGGATCCCGCATCAACTACCAAGAAAATAAGAATAATTTTCCGCTGTACTCAGCCTGACGAGCTGACGAGCCGTAACTACTCGTAGCGACACTTTTTCTCAAGTAAAGACAGAAAGTCGGCTTCTCAAAAATGCTGCTATATGGAGTACCAGTTCCTAAATTTTAGAATGTGGCTTGAACTGACAGCGTGGGAAGGCCCCATGCGTTGGTCCGGCTCGCTTAGCATCCCAGTCCACTATCAAGGGGGGCATGGATGTTTGAACCGAGGTGGTGGGTGCCAGCAAAGCCGCCACGTGAGAACAGACGCTGGCGACTGACGAGCCACACTTTACTTTATTTGCAGCCTTTTGTTCGCATTGAGGATACAATCCCTTATCTCAATCTTGGAACTACTAGGGTTTCGAGCAGATCAAGTTGCCAATCCTGAAACGCCGCCCGTCCCTCTGAGTGTTGAACCGTCGAAAGTTTACTCGAACGGACGCAACAAAGACCCCAGCAATGGATGGCGCCATACTTGCATTATCCGTGGGCTCTTCGATCTTATATGGCATCAACGTTCGATCCGAGCCATCCCTCTCACGCATGACATTTAAAACGATCGCTACTACACTATTGGCATTGTTTGCTGCCACGCAAGGCCATTATTGGCAATTGGTCACCGCGCTGGTGCTCGGATCCCTAGGCGACGCTTTTCTTGCCTGGCCAGGCGATGAAGCTTTTCTGCGCGGCCTATCAAGCTTCTTAATAGCGCACCTATTTTACGTCTCCCTGTTTGCGCGTATTGGAAATGGTCTCGAGTTTGTTCTAACCAATAGCCACCGTCTGGGACTTGCTGGCGGAGTCCTGTTACTGACACCTGTCATGAGCTCTACATTGATCCCAAAAGTGGCTTCTGCCCTGAAAGTGCCTATCGCGGTGTACTCGGTTGTCATTCTGACCATGGTTTTGGCCGTTTTGACCGTTGATAATGATCAAGTTGTTCTTGGAGCGGTTTTATTTGCCATCTCAGATAGCGTCCTTGCAGCGGATGAGTTCCTGATGCCGAAAGACTCAAAAAGTCGAGGACTAATGCAGTACATTGTGTGGATATTCTATTACTCGGGTCAGCTGCTGATTACTGCAGGGCTAGTGAAAGACTGGGACTGGATCAACAAACGAGGGCTCTTTGCGTTGTGATGAGTTTACATCGTGTGAACTCATTCCACACGGTCTTCTCAATTTGTACTGCACAAATTTGACTTCAATGATGCAGCGAGTTTGCAAGTTGCGGTGAAGACAGTCACGAGCACAAGCGCAAATCCTAGTGTTTATTGTTGTTATATATTGTTAATGTTCATTGTGAGATAAGATCATAAGGAACAACAACCAAAAATTAAGAATCAAAAACATGATAATGACCAAGGTGATTCAAGTGGGATGTTTAGTACGGTCAACGGATCGTGGTCGCGTTCTGTTAGCTCTGACCAATATTCTTTCGAATTTTACACAAAAGCTTGTCGCTGATGCCTTTTGGCTTGAACTCAAGAGAAACAAACTCGTCGTTTTACTAGCAAATGATTACACGGGGTTCTCGCAGACGTCTACTCCAGTGGCATCCTATTTGTGGCATTCTCCGCCGTAGCCGTTGTGGACTTGTTCGTAGTCTTATTTCGCTCAATGTATCTTACACTCCATCCTTCTTTGAGATATGTAAGAGTGCCAATCTTCCTCTGGCACCTTTACGGAGCGTGTATTCCCCAGGGCGTGAAACAAGTTTTCCATCTGCCAGCTGGCCCGCGCTTCCATGACCTCCTCCTTATCCGGGGATTTGTTCTCACTTTCAATGGGGAAGCTCACATCTAGCCTAACTGATAGCAAAATAAAACAACTGAAGCCTGATATTCGGTGATTTGATGGCCTTTAATAGATAGCCTTTGTCGAGGAGAAAGGCCCGACGCTCTGAAGTATACTCGATTTCCACGGTATCGTCTATCATACCCAGGAGAAGAAGTCGTTAAATGCGTCCTGATCTCTACGCTCGGCCAGCACTGTTTGGCGTGGTGCTGAGCTTCCTGGCGGCGAGATCCGTATCGCGCGGAAAATACCAGGCGCATCTCCAGCTTTTGGAAAGGAAAGTGAGGGTGGAGTATGGCGAGTTTCTGAAATGGTCCAGTATAAGCTGGCGCTCAGCCTTGCATTGTCTGTCTCACTACAAGAATCAGTTCTAAGAGCATTTCCGCATGGACTTCAAAGGCATACATAACATCTGCAAGGCGATGACCTTATCATCAAGGCTTTCATGGTGTTTCAAGAGGTATTGGTATCCCGAAAACTGGTAGGGTGTCGTGACAAAAAATCGTGGTCGACTCCGAAGCCCAGACTTTAGGTACAGCGTACAAAATTCGTGTGGTTTCGGATCTACCAAATGCCTTGTATTTATGTTTCATGTAACAAGTTGGCTCTCCGACTTTCATTTCTTAATGGAACAACGGCATTTATATTGATGTGGGAAGCGCTTCTCCTGTGGCAATTAAAGTTTATTTGACGAACAGGGCCTCAATGCGGTACATATCATCAACATGACATCAGTAAGAAGGGAAATAAAGCCAAGAAGATCCATGTTCAAGCTTGTCAAGACGAGTGGCCAAAATCCAGTTCCGGAGCTCAATTGATATCTATCGCGGCTTCGCTCATCAGTCCACCAACTGGTTACACCTTCAGTCTTGACGGTCATGCGATGTATTTCAAGGGCAAACAAAATGACTTTTCGACATAAAGTGTTTCTCCGTCTGATGTCGTGATTGATGCTGTATATTCCACACCATTTCAATGCTGCCTTACCCCGCGTACTTCAGCATTTCGCCCCAGATTCTCACTAGCTAGACTAAATGAACCCAAACCCATGGCCACCAACTCCATCTAGCTTACATCCAGCCCCATCTGAGACAATCATACTGGCTTCAGGGCCATAATGGTATATTTATAACGCCAGCCAAGGGTGCATTGCATTGGTGTGCCCACCATTTGAGATGTGTGCGCATGAATCCACGGAGTTTCCACCGGCGGCAGGTACATTATACGTGCACTCCGCGCGCATTGGCCACGATTGTGTATTTCTGGTCACATATTCTCCTACTGATCAAGTTCGATTCAAGCAGCTTAACTAATAATCCGAGCCAATTCGCTACGGTAAATCAGCCACACCATGTGTTGAACTACTAGTAGCAGATCCATTCGCATTCAGCCAACACCAAATACGGGGAAAACTTTATTGTGACATATTGCATCTGCGGTAACGGTAATTCCTGATAAGAGTTCGAAAGGGACCAGTAAACTAGAAAAAATGGCAAGTAGTGACACACAAGCCGTTAAAGGATTCAAGATAAGTAGGCAGCCTCAGGTCTTCTGTCAGTCACGAGGTAATACCCTGTCCTACCTACCCCAGCAGTCAACTCTACATACTTTCCGTGAGAGCGGCTGTTGTACTAAAGTCGCAAGTTTTGGGTATTAGTCACTGGCTGATTCTGTTGCCCACGCATTCTGTGCTGTGGAGACCAGCCAAGACATTCAAAAGTTCGTCTGGCCCGTCGATCCTGGACACATCTGTGCATCTCCGTTATCAAAAGGGCGTATCCCTGCCTGTCATATTTGCTGGGCGGAGGACCCCAAGGCCCGTAATGCGGGTATCGGCGCCCCGGAAGTAAGAAACTTGGCCTCGTGGCCAGGCTGTGGCGTGGTTGCATATGATTGTATTTCTTCGGCCCTTCTCACAAAGTGGCTAAAATCTCACTTGGGTAGGGTTAATGAAGCAGTTGCACGTAGATAAGCGGCTTGCACCCTTTTTGTACATTCACAGATCAATACGTATAACCAGATTTCGCGGGATGAAGCCTTTTGCAAAGGTACCATCCGAGTGGCTATCTCGCTGCTTGCCGCGGAATAAAAATCCTCGTTCTTCCGCTCGGGATTAGGATGGCAAACAACACAATACTAATACATGACTACCGAGCACGCCCATGCAGAATTTATACGTGTTCGATGAACAGTGATAATAAACACATAAAGAAGCACTTTTGGCTGATTCCGTGGTTCAGCGACCCAATTCACAATCGGTGCAGTCTTGGTGTCTGGAGCTTGCTTCGGGAAGCGGCCGACCGAGCTCCCGGGTGACTCAAGGCAAGTTTGCACAACACCATCGGTAACTCCCTTTCCTAGAATAGCGTGGCTGACAGACGGAACCCAATTTGCCGATGTACATGTAGGAACTTCTGGCGCACAGCCAACACTTGCATGGTGACATTGACACTGTACAACACATGCCCGCGCGATAGGTACTTCCGGAGCGCCACTGGTGCTAATTTGAATCGAGGCGCTTTTAACCTCATTGACCTAACTTTAACCTCTGTTGTGGTTTGTCTCGTGAGGTGGCGAATTCTGTCTCCAAAAACGCGAGCATCAGTTGGCAAAGGAGGGCAACAACAATAAATTATAATATGACCAGCACGATTAGGTTGCATACTGTGTGTGGAGCACTTGATTAGTCCGCAACATATTATTCTGTTGTGTAGCTATAAACCACTGGAGATTCACATGCTGATGGATACTGGAGCGCAGGCGGAGGAGAAATCGATATGTGACTCAGTGTTGTACTACCAAGGACAGGCTGTCACAATTCCCACATCGAAGGGAGCGTGTAGTTATCGGATGGTTGTTTGAGATTGTGATTCCATCAGCCAGAGAGTTATGTTATTGAGGACTCAACCAATACGTCAGGCGATTTTCACAACCTCATGTTCAGACTCAAAATGTTACTATGGAACTACCTGTCCACCACCTATTTAGTTGGCCCGTACGTGCAAACTGTTCCTCAAAATATGCTTTTCTTACTCCGTACGGAGTACACAGTGCAAGGTTGACGCCTTCTGTTGTGGAGCGTGTCCATTCCGCCTGACAGTCGTGCCAATCGGAGCATCAGTAATCTGTAAGGACCCCATAGTGCCCATATTGTAGCTTCAAATGGGAAAACGAGCCGCACTGAGGAATAGGGGAAGGGAAAAGTTCCCAAGCAATCCATGTCCGAGAACATATTTGACAGGGATGTACCAACCCTCCGCATGAGTAAAATGCTACTTCAACTACTCCGTATAGGCTAACATGTACGACCCCAGAGGGGTCCGAGTGGATACCTGATAATCGTGGCAACAGGGACCTTTTGAAAATCGCCAAGCCTTTGTTTAGCTGAAAGCAGGTCTGTGGGTTCTGAAAGGACCCTTCTGCGGAGAAGCAGTTTGAGCGTTAAGGGCGGATTTTCTTAAATATCTAGTCGGGGACTGTTAGTCTTTGTCTGCTGCTATATAGTTCAGCTATATATCACACTTATATGAAGACACTTCTTGCAAGGCAGCGCATCGCAGAGACACATCTGTGCCTGTCTTGAAGTTTTGTGTATATTGGTCCCAGCTACCCGTGACACACAGCAACCATGGCA
Source organism: Conoideocrella luteorostrata (assembly GCA_032433595.1). NCBI lineage: Eukaryota > Fungi > Ascomycota > Sordariomycetes > Hypocreales > Clavicipitaceae > Conoideocrella > Conoideocrella luteorostrata. Next base: position 112,208 of record JASWJB010000070.1, read on the forward strand.
GACGCGGTTGGCATCGCCTCGGGTCGCCAGTTGATAGATGGCAGTATCGAAAAAAGAGCATCTGTTACCGTGTACTCTGACGGGAAGCCTGAAACCGAATCCGACGATGAAGACATCACTGATCTGTTCAAGAGTTTCCCGCCTATTAAGGGCATTGAGGAAGAACCAAATCCATTGACTGTGCGCGCGGTTTTGGTTGGAATAGTTCTCGGATCTCTTGTCAATGCCTCCAACGTCTATCTGGGTAGGTGAATCCCTTTGCTGTTTGTTTGTGCGGCCTTTACACCCGCTATAGTATCCCCCCCCCCCCCCTTTTTTTTTTTTACTTCAAAGAACGTTTGTCCTTTGCTGACCTGGTAATCGAGAAAAGGTCTCAAGACCGGATTCACTTTTAGCGCCACCATGTTCGGCGCCCTCTTCGGATACGGTATCATCACAATGTTCGCCAAACTTCTACCTGGAGTTCCATATATCGGTGGCAAGTTTGGACCTCAAGAAAACTCCATAATTCAGGCCTCTGCGACCGGAGCCGGCGGCATGGCTGGTGTATTTGTGGCTGGTCTGCCCGCCATGTACCGGCTTGGCCTCCTCTCCGAAGACCCGAAGACCGACTTCGGGCGAATTCTGACAATCACTATTATTTGCGCCTTCTTCGGCCTTTTCGCCGCCGTTCCCTTGCGCAAGTTTTTCATCATTAATGTTGCTCGAGAGTTGAACTTGGTGTTCCCTACCCCAACAGCCACCGCTTTGGCTATTCGGTCCATGCACGCTGTTGGATCCGGGGCCAGCGACGCTGCAAAGAAGATCAAGGCACTGGGATATACTTTTATCGGCGCTTTGACACATATTGTTGTTTCTCAGTATGCAAATGGCATCTTGCATGAGTGGCATATCTTCACATGGTTTTATACGTTCGTCCAGCCCCTCTCCCCTCCTCTTATCCCTGACCAACCATATTTCCGGCTCGTTTCCTCTAACAATTATGATGTGTGTTTAGTTGGAGCGGATACAGCAACTGGGCCCTCAATATTGAAAACTGGGGATGGTACATCCAGTTTACTCCCGCATTCTTCGGGTCTGGTATTCTTGTTGGTCCTAACGCTGCCTTGTCTTGGTGGGGAGGGACTGTCGTCGCCTGGGGTCTTATCGGACCTCTCCTGGTACACTATGGCGAATGTGTCGGTAAGCAAATTGGCGAGGGTAAATGGTCGGACCTGACCAATTTCAACGACCTCAGCGATATAACGAAATCCGACTTTAAAGCATCTCCACGCTACTGGATGCTGTGGCCAGGTGTTATGGTCTTGATTGTGTACAGTTTGGTTGAGTTCCTCCTCCATATTCGTGTCGTTTGGGATGGTGCCAAGTACGCTTTCCGCTCCATGGCTTCGTCGGCTAACGACGCCTTCAAATCCCGGGGCAAGACCGTATCTTTCCTCGAGAAGCAGGCTGCCAAGCTTAATGATGAATCGAGCCTAATCCAGGATTTTGCGCCCGCTGACCAACAGGTTCCCACCTGGGTCTGGGCCACCGGCACAGTGGTCATGGTCATCGTGTCCTGTCTTGTCTGCCACTTCCAGTTCCACATGAATGCCGGGCTCGCTATTCTAGCATGTCTTTTGGGAGTCATATTTGCCTTCCTGTCCATCTACGGCGGCGCTGTCACCGACAATGCTCCACTGACTGCCTCTTCGAAGGCTTCTCAGCTTGTGTTTGGCGGCATCACCAAGGGCCACTACACAGTACCAGATGCTCAGCGAATCAATCTTGTTGCCGGTAATATTGCCTCCGGCTGCGCTGATGTATCCAACTCCTTGGTCAGTGACTTTCGTGTCGGATTTCTCTTGCGTACACCACCCAAATATCAGTTCTATGCCCAGGCGTGTGGCGCCTTGGTTTCAGTTTTCCTCGCTCCCGGCATTTTTGTACTATTCATGTCTGCCTACCCTTGCGTCTGGAACAAAAAGCTCCCCGAAGAGGAATTGCTGAAATGCCAGTTCAAAGCACCGGCCGTCGTTGCATGGAAAGCCGTCGCGGAGGCAGTCACTGCAGAGAGTATTCCTATTCCTCATACCTGCGTCATCTTCACCATCGTCATGGGTGTCGTCGCTGCCCTCCAGGCCGTTGTAAAGACCTTCTATCTTGTCGGGCCTCGCGAGAAGTACCGCAATTGGTTGCCTAACTGGATGGCTATTGGAGTAGCCTGGGTTTTGGGAGCCGACAGCGGATACGCCAATGCCATCATGTTTGGCAGCATTACCGCTTGGTGGTGGCAGAAGTATTTTAGCAAGAACTTTGACATGTATGCCTTCTCCGTCGCTGCCGGTCTGATCGCCGGCGAGGGTTTGGGCGGCGTAGTGAATGCAGCTATAACACTCGGTGGTGCTGATGGAGCTCATAAGGGAACGCTAATTGGCATGCCAGGAGAGTATTAGTGCGATGAAGTAAAGCCAGTCTGAAAGAATTATATATATATAATACGAACTGAATACTGTATATACTCATACCATACACTCTGCTGGAATTGGAGCGATTCGCCTCGTCCGGTAATGATCCGTGCACGTTACGCCGTCCTTGCGAGAACAAATTCCGGAGGGCATCCTCCACAGTCGACACAATGTTCATCTACAGCCACAAGCCACGGGCTCCCTGCAAGAATATCTCAGCAAAGACTGAACGCTTGCCGAAACGATCGAAGTTAGTTATCGAGTTGTGGCTGATGGCTGTCTGTCGCCGCGTCTGAAGGACCCTTGCATTTGGCGTGACCGACAATTGACCCGCGTCTGCCCCTCGATCGATTTGTTGTGCCCCTCCGCTGGCTGGTTGCGGCAGGCGCCACCAAGCCAACACGCCGCCTCCCTCCGCCTCTTCGTGCTGCCTGTGCCCCTCACCTCCCCGCCGGCAATCCGCCTGCGTGGCCAACAATCGGTCTCGTCTCAAACGCCGGTGATTGTCAAATGATTTCCCAACATAAGCTTAGCCCGTGTTACGCAGCATTGCACTCAGCCAACAATTTCCATCTCCCATCTCCATCTCCGTCGCAGTCTCTATCTTTATCTCTCAAGCCTTTATCATAGAATATGCGCTGGCACGCCTGCATCCCGCAATTCCTTTGTGGTGACGCCATTGGTGGGTCTCGACGGGCTATCCAGGTGTTCCAAGATCCATCAGAGTGCACCGAGCTCGGCCATCCCCAGTCCATCTCCGATTTGACCTGATGAAGCTTGCCTTTGCTTGGTTGCTCGGGGCGGACGCATCCACTGCAAGCCAACATGTGGAAAGGACGAAGGCAGAAGCGCCCAGGCCAGATATGTAGGCAGCTAGCTGAGAACCTTGGGGACGGAGTGGGAGACAGCAATCCATACTTGCCGGCGCCACTTTCTTAATAAAAGCCAGTATCTGCTCGCCCGGCAAGCCCATTCTTTTCCCATTTCTCTCTTCTTTCCACTTTCTGCCTTGTCCCGAACACGTACTGTCACCGTGCTGCAAAACAAAACTTCAAAATACACTTGTCTATCCTCCAATACCCATCATGCCTGTCTCAGTCCCCAAAGCCGACCGCCTCACCGACCTCTTCAGCCTGAAGGGCAAGGTTGTCGTCGTGACCGGTGCATCCGGCCCTCGTGGCATGGGTATTGAAGCTGCCCGAGGCTGTGCCGAGATGGGTGCCAATGTTGCCATCACCTACTCTTCACGAAAGGAGGGCGCTGACAAGAACGTCGAAGAGCTCACCAAGGACTACGGCGTCAAGGTCAAGGCCTACAAGTTGAACGTCACCAGCTACGACGATGTGGAGAAGTGTGTCACCGAGATCGTTTCCGACTTTGGCAAGATTGATGCTTTTATTGCCAAGTAAGTCTACGTGGATGCCCCTGTCAAACTTTTACGCGTTCGGTTGCTAATTGATTGAATCTAGCGCTGGTGCCACGGCCGACGCTGGTGTTATCGAGGGATCCTCTGCTGCTTGGGACAAGGTCATCCAGATTGATCTCAACGGCACTGCATACTGCGCCAAGGCTGTCGGCGCCCACTTCAAGAAGCAGGGCCACGGCTCCTTTGTCATCACAGCCTCCATGTCTGGCCATATCGTCAATTACCCCCAGGAGCAGACCTCTTACAATGTGGCGAAGGCTGGTTGCATCCACATGGCCCGCTCTTTGGCCAACGAGTGGCGAGACTTTGCCCGCGTCAACTCCATTTCACCAGGTTACATTGACACCGGCCTTTCGGACTTTATTGATCCCAAGACACAAGAGCTGTGGCGTTCAATGATCCCTCTTGGCCGCAATGGACAGGCCAAGGAGCTGAAGGGTGCATATGTTTACCTGGTGTCTGATGCCAGTACCTATACTACTGGCGCTGACATTGTCATTGATGGTGGATACACCGCCCGATAAATAGCTAGTCACGATTTTGGTTAATGCCTGTGGGAAAAACTGATGGAAACTTACGTATCAATAAAAAGTAAATTTGCTTTATTCTCGATTGCCCTCGCTTTTTCATCTCTTGATCAATTGATTGCCGTGCATTAAATCTCTCGTACGATAACGATTCCGTTATGAGCATATAAATACGACTTTAAGCAAAAGGCGGGGCAGAGAGCTATGATGATGGTGTGGGGCACAAAGATATTTGGGCGTTCCAGTCCATATCCATAGGAGGAGAGAGGGAAAGCAGGGGTGAAGGATGATATCAGACGTCGGAGTATCCGGGACTGTTGTTTCTAGTCCCTCACGTTGCTGCCGTTGGATGGCTGGAACACATTTGGCCGCGTTGTGGAATCGTCGAGTGCAGCTGTGACCCGGATGTCATTGAATGGTTGCAAAAATGACTCTGATTACAATTGATGTCATTTCAGACTTTATCTGCGCAGTAAGTGGTCGGTGCACCCGTCAGTCGTTATTGCAGCTAATTGTATTCCGGTAGTGGTGCTTCATAGGCAAGAGGAAACTGGACCAAGCAATCTCTTTATATAAAAAGACTTATCCCGGAGGGAAAGAAGATGTATTTCAAATAGCATGGCGACCGTACTTTCTAAACTACAGCAACTCTGCCACAAGTGTGGATAAGCTCGATCTCGCGAACACGAAGCTGGCACACATGTCTGCGGAGCAACGGAGCGCCCTTGGACTTCGCATGAGCCGTATAGGGCACTCCGTAGGGATTAACTTCAAGTGGGGTGGCAGGGTGGGAAGGACCGAGAACGCACATAAGCTCGTGTATATGAGCCGCTCCCTCTCCGCTGATACGCAGAATGCTCTCGTTGAGGCACTTTTTCAAGCGTATCATGAGAACGAAAAAGATATCTCGTCGAGAGCAGTGCTGCTCGAAATAGCAACACGCATTGGTATCAATGAGGAACAAGTAACTGAGTGCCTCGATAACGTTGATGACGAGGCCAACGTCGAGGCAGAGGCGATGCAATTTCAATCTCAAATTTCCGGCTCTGGTGTTCCTGCGTTCCTCATACATGGAGACCACAAGCTCAGCGGCGCTCAGGAAATACAAGACTTTATGGAAATTTTCATAAAAGTGAAGGAATGCGATAGTTAATAGCAACATGATACTGTCCAAGGTAGAGGTGCAATCCCTCGACGGTAACTTGCAACTAACTCTCCAACTCCGGAATACCTCATCGTCAATCTTCTGCTAGTACATGTTGAAGCCTCCGCTAGCACTTATCGATTGTCCCGTCACCCAGCGACTCTCCTCACTAGCCAACCAAGCAACAATCTGAGCGATATCGTCAAACGTGCCCACACGATTCTCAACTGGCGTCAACTTCTTCTGCATCTCAACCAGTTCTTGGGGGATATTATGCAGCATGTCGCTCCGCACTGGTCCAGGATTCACAGATTGACAGTATGCTCATTTGCGCCAAGCTCCGCAGCCCAGCATCGTGTCAAGCCTTCAATTGCCGCCTTTGAAGAGCAGTATATAGACAAATCCTTGAAGCCCTGCCGAGCGCCCACCGCACCGACATTGATGATCCGTCCCGGCGCTCGTAAATGAGGCAGAACGTGCTGAAGTAGTAGCATTGGAGCACGTACGTTCAGATGGTAAACCGAATCAAAGTCCTCAACGGAAATGTCCTGAATCGGCTTGACTAATTCAGTGCCTGCATTGTTGACTAAGATGTCGATATGGTGTCCAAAAGCAGCTACTGTCTGCCGGACGATTAGGGCGCCGCTGCTAGGTTCTCTCAAGTCTGCTTGCACACCGATACATTGGGATCCATTTTTGAGACTAGCAACTGTTTCCACTAGCTCATCTATGGCTTTTAAGCTGTTTGGCGACTCGTATACAGCAGTGACCTGGTATGCTTTGGTGTTAATCATCGGTCTCCAGCCACCTTAAAATGCATTCTTTCGACATCACCTTTGCACCTCGCTTCGCCAACTCCCATGTGATCCCATGGCCAATGCCTCTCGATGCGCCTGTGACAATGGCAACTCGGTCAGATAGCGTGGAGAACGATGTGGGCGATTCAGGCATAGTGTTGTACACTGGGCTCACAGGCAAGTAATAGTGTCATGAAAGAGCGTAGTTTAGGATATGTAGAGGTTATGTAAAACACGCAGATGGTACCTTGTTACTGGTCATATATAAGGATTTCATTAATTGTAAATGCCGAGAATTGGCAAACCGCTGTTGTGTATATTACTGAGGTCATTCATTGCTGACCCACGTGGCGCATAATCACCGACAGCTACAGCTTTAACACCGAAACGATTGGATCTTGGCTACGGTGATAAGCCAACACTACTAGCTTAGTACCACCATGCTTCGGGGATTTCCCAAATGACTTACTTTGGTTGGTATGGGACGTCATTATGTCCGATGCAGTTGTGTATGACTTCCCTACTTGGTGTTCGAAATATGCGATCTATGGTGACGGAGATAGGCAATAGCATGACGGATCATCTGTGCATCATGGAAGATTATCATCGCGATGTATAAAAGGACTACTATGCCGCGTAAATAAAGAAAAAAAATATTGATCAAAGTGAAACTCGTCATTGAAGCCATACTCGGATTAACTCACTAATTGCACAAATAGTTCCGCCAGTGTCGCTCAGTCATATTCTTTTACAATGGTCAGCAAGTGTGCGCAAACACCTGTATGGTTCATCGCTGCAGCTTCAAGCGGCTTTGGTCATGAGATTGCCTCGAATGCTCTCAAACGAGGTCACAAGGTGATTGCGACTGCTCGGAAGATTGAACGGATACAGGACTTAGCAGATGCCGGCGCTCACACAATGGCATTTGACGTTGCATCTCCTATCTCTACTATCGAGGGTATCGCCAAGCAAGTATTCGACAAGCACAGCAGGGTGGACTATCTCGTCAATACGGCCGGCTTCATTCTGGAGGGCTCAGTGGAGGAAGTTTCTCGAGAAGAACTATACGATAGCTTCAATACAAACGTGTTTGGAGTGATGAACACCCTGCGGGCCTTCTTACCATATATACGATCGCAACCTGCAGCAGCAAATGGTGTGCGGGCTACTGTTGTCACTTTCGGAAGTCTGGGTAGTTGGAGAGGCGGTGCGAGCTTTTCCGTCTATGCCATGACCAAGGCTTGTGTCTCGTCGCTTGCGGAATCTCTTCACGAAGAACTCGCCCCTTTCAAGATCCGAGCTACGGTCGTTGAGCCAGGATACTTTCGGACTGCATTTCTCAACCCCGGAGTCATGGTTCAGTCTAAGGAGCGCATTGAAGCATATAATGATGAGAGCACGCCAACTGGACAGACCAGAAGGCGTTTGATTGAGGTGGATAGCAACCAGCCTGGGGATGTGGTCAAGGGCTGCCAGGTCATTGTCGATGCGTTGACGGCTACTGGTGTTACTCAAGGTAGAGACTTGCCGGTGAGAATTATTCTGGGCAAAGATTGCGATCATGTTATTAGGGATAAATGCTCACAAACAATTGGGATTTTGGATGAGTGGAAAGATGCTATCCGGAGTACTGATCATGATTAGGGGCCAAGGATGGAAACCCTAGGAAACTGTGGTATTGAAGATACTCTAGATCAATGCCATTGACACGAGCAGTTCACGAAACTAGATGTCCACCACTGGTGACGTTCTTGTTACTCAAATATTAATGTCTCTGTTCGTGATTGGTAGTTTCGTAGCGAGCCAGGGCCAGAAGTGCGACGGGAGAACCGTGAAGTGCAATATTGTAGAGTATACCATCAAAGAGACGAGGCAAGCTTTGGCCATGTCTCAATTTACGTGGCACGATCAGACTCAGTACCATATCGGAATCAGTGTACTCCGTGCCTACCGCGTGCTAGGTGTTGCTTCAATTACGGCGTACTTAACAGAAAATGCTAAGCGATGTTTGTGTGGCCTCCAAGCGAGACCGTTTTAGGATGATTGCCTCTCTTTTGCCAAAAGAAACATCCGTACCGAATACTGGCGAATTCAGGTCTATTGGCCCGTTATTCTTAGAGATAGATTTCAGTGTCACACGCCATGCCCACATCGATGTCCTGCAAGGACGAGGGCCAAACATAAACAAGATGATGTACAGGTATTCAGTTTACTGCGATGCTGCAGGACGTGGAGATTTTCCACCTGCCTTGGAAAAGTATCGCGCCCCGTGGCGCCAGGAACCGGATAACCGGGTAATTCACGACCAACCATGAGAGGTTGTCCTCAGATGGCCTAACTACTACCTTCTCGAACCGTTTGTCCAAGCGCAGAAACAAAGTTTTAGCTAACGGGAGCTCCGTGCTCTGGTGTCCTGTTAGTCCTGCTCTGCAGTGAATAAGTGGTTCAAGCGGCTACCGTCCCCCGGCGTATTAATTTCGTTGGCCCCAGTTTGCGTACCAAAAAGCATGAACCGCTCGCTGAGTATACCACAGCACAGGTCGGTAAATGAGGCAATCGATGTGTTCCTCTGCATGGTTTCCAGTTTCCTGCCAGCAGGATGGAGTAGTGTGCCGACATGTCATTTTCATTCTTCTGCATGTCGCACCAAGACATGTCGGCTAGTCGCAAAAATTTCCTCTCCATGGCCAACACGGCGATTCGGCAGTTGCTACTTTGTCAGATTTTTGCAGATATAATGATGGAGCGGTTGGATAGTAAGGTGTCACGACACCATCATGCATGGCATGACAGCGCTCCGGCATAATTAATTACGAATACCAACCAAACAGCGTTCAGCAGGGAGGGGGGACAAGCCTATGACAGCGCTGGTAGCAACCCTCCCAACACGAGGTGGCTGACGAACGGCAAGCCTACTACTCCGTTTGGAATAGGCACTTGGTTAGTTAGTATGATACCGACATCATCATAGCGATCCCAGTGATACCGCCAGGTTGTCCGTGCAGTATGGCAAGGGATACGGAGTACATGCCAGGCAACAAATGACCATGGGCCACTTACCGCATATCGCGTGGACCGCGGCACCGCCCATTAACTTGCCCGCAAGGTGTTGACAAATTAATCGAGACATCCAGGGCAGAGGCAGAGTGCGTGGAGGAGGCCCTGGTGTCTCGCTTAATATGTCAGGCGCGTGGCCCGTTCCGGATTAAGCACTACTGTGGTTACTCCGTACGCAGTAATGACTACCTAATTAACTAGTTGTCTCAACCGTCGAAGCCATAGAGGATTCGGAGAAAACTCTGTAGGGGGGAATGGACCAAACTACAGCGTGCTTCGTCAGTATAGGGTTTGCATCTGGAAATCTTGATAGGATCGAGGCTTAGTGGCGATGAGAACTCTTTATCATTCCCCAGTAATTTAATTAGCATAGGGAGTGGTTGAGAGTTTCAGGAGTCTCCCCTTTTTGTGTCTAGCTTATCCCCCCATCCTGGTCCCCATAGCCACATCGAGACCATCCTAAGTCCAGTTGGCTCGATTGGGAGGTAGCCAATCGACAGCATGCCACAGATGCGTTGGATGAATACACTCATCGTACAGAGTACTCCAGAGCTGAATCATAGTAAAATCAACCATACTAGCATGCGCCTCTGAGTAGGCGGGCAGGGGCTGTTCTCCAGAGCCGCCGTCGGCTCCAGCCGTACAGGTATGGTACAGCCTGAACGGTTGCATTTCCCAACGGGAATGGAAAGCAAATCAATCCGCGAGGCTGACTATCATCGCGTGGCAAGTTGTGGCGTCCTCCTATGCCGTAGCATGAAAGGCGGGAGTCGGTCACGGAAAGGATATTGCCAGACATGGACGCTAGATGAGCGTTGTTTAGACCAAAGCCGGTGGTGTTATGTACTCCGTGTTACTGCCATGCTTCAGACGGACAGAGGCCTGCGTCTTTCAGCTGGGCTAGTCAGCTACTTCGTAGTTACTGTTGGAGTACGGAGTACGGAGTAGTACTACGGAGTAGTTACTCCAAGAACGAGCAAGGGTGTGGATGGTGTCAACGCCCGCCCAGACATTCTGTCTGACTAGTCCCATTCACTTCACTTGGAGACCCGGCAGCCATCAAGCCGGGGGGCATCCATGCATGAGCTGAGAGACACTCATTTTCTGTGGTGCCAGCAAGATCGACCCAGTCACCGTTCTCTGAGACCTGGTCCTGTCAATCTCCCCGCCGTTTCTCTCGATATGTTAAGAAGTTCAATTTGTACTTCTTCAACTTGCACCGTTCATCGTCCACGATCCACTGACCTGCGATTTTGCGGCTCACGACTCCCCTTCATGATCGCGGCATGATGATGCAGTTGTAGCCTCACAATGGCTATTGACCTAGGAGACAACCCAACGGGCGCCGCCATCTCACATGTATGGGGATTCGTCGAGGCTCGAGGATTTAGTCTCAACCTGGTACGTGTCCACCATGATTTAACTACAACAGCAATTCGAATATCCGCACTCAATATCTAGCTGGACAGGTCTTTTTGGGGGGGCGGGAGGTGTTTGGGGTGCCGCAGCTCATCAACTGCCTCATTGCAATGATATCTAACGTTCGGTGTATTAGGGAGGTGATCAAGATCCGAGGCAGGGGTCAGCCCGCAATGGCTCGTCCGGAGGAACGTTGAGTACCACGGCCAATAATAAAGGATCGTCACTTCAGAAGTTGGGAACAACATTCATACCTGTAAGCGTCATTGTGGGTGTATGCCTTGTCATCTTCATCATACTGCGTCGATACTGCAAGCGCGTATATGCGCCTAGGACAATTCCAGAATTGCGTACACCAGAGTAAGTATTGATCGTCACTTTTGCACTGTCCCGATGGCTTTGACAATACTTGTCTTTGATGAAGCTGAACAAAAACTCACCATTTCACAGCTTACCTAGCCCTCCGCTGCCAAAAGGATGGTTCAACTGGATCATCCCGTTCTTCAAGACGCCAGATACGTGGGTCCTCAACCATGGATCCCTCGATGGCTTCTTCTTTCTCCGATTTCTCAAAGTAATGCGCAATATATGCCTTGTTGGCTGTCTGATCACATTTCCCGTCCTATTTCCTGTTCATATTACTGGAGGGGGCAACGGCAGTGATCTGGATGCGTTGACCATCGGCAATGTGACAAACCCCCAAAAGCTCCTCGCTCATGTCTTTACAGCATGGGTGTTCTTTGGTAATACATCTCCTCGTTTATCGCCTAGTTTCACTGCAGTTTACTGACGTTTTCACACAGGCTTCGTCCTCTACACCATTGTGAGAGAGTGTATATACTACGTGAACCTTCGGCAAGCATACCTGTCAAATCCGTATTACGCAGACAGGATCTCCTCCCGCACCATCATGCTAACCTGCGTTCCGAGAGAGTATCAAGACGAACGCAGGCTTCGAAAGCTCTATGGAGATGAGGTAAAGCGAGTGTTCATTCTGCGAACATCGAAGGCTCTTGCCAAGATGGTGAAGGAGCGCGAACAAACTGCGGAGCGATTGGAAAAGGCCGAAATAGCACTCATCAGGTCCGCGAATTTGGCGAGAAAGAAGGAGATCGCAAAAGACCCAGGACTCGCTGAACCTTCGACTCTTGTGGGTGCAGCTTCTATAAGCGAATCTGCCAACTCGAAACAAGATCTAGTCTCGGTTCCTAGCGGAAGTACGGCTAACGAAACGGCGAGAGAGAACCAACTCGAGGTGGAGCTGCCTGGATCCATGATATATCTGGAGGCGTTGGGCGACAAGCAAGACAAGGACGCTACGCAGCAGAACGGAGCCGAAGTGAGCGAGAAAACGGGTGACACGAAAAGAGACGAGGACGATGAGGAATACCAGCATCCTTATGGGCTTGCAGGTAACATTCCTGATGTCAGAGGATCAGTAGCCGCGCAGTGGATTCCCGTCACACGACGACCGTACCACCGACCGGTTGGCAACTTTTTCCGCCGCGTAGACACTATCCGGTGGACACGATTCCGACTCCGTGAGTTGAATATACAGATTTACAAGATGCGAAAGCAAGTCAAGCGCGGGGACGGAATCACTCTGCCAACTGTTTTCGTTGAATTTCACAGCCAAGAAGCAGCCCAGGCAGCTCATCAAGTTCTGTCGCACCACCGACCACTGCAAATGTCGTCGCGAATGATTGGTGTTCGACCGGACGAAATCATCTGGTCGTGCCTGCGGATGGCTTGGTGGGAACTCATCATCAGAAGGTTCCTCATCATGGCCCTCGTAACAGCAGCAATCATTTTCTGGGCCATCCCTTCCATTTTCGTCGGAGGCATCAGCAACATTGACGGAGTGACAAATACTTTCGCGTTTCTCGGGTTTCTAAAAAAAATGCCGGAGGTTATTCTCAACTTCATCCAGAGTTTCCTCCCAGCACTCGCTCTCTCAATCTTGATGGCTATAGTGCCGTGGCTGTTACGATGTAAGGCACGTCTCCGTATTTGATCAAAGTCATGCTAACTTCAGACACTAGTTTGCGGTGCGATTTCCGGAATACCAACCACTACTCGAGTTGAGTTGTTTGTACAAAACGTATATTTTGTCTTTCAAGTCGTACAAGTTTTTCTCATTACAACCCTCACATCAGCTGCCTCCTCAGCACTCGGCCAAATCTTGTCGAACCCACTTGGAGCCAAGGATCTTCTGGCCGAAAACATTCCGAAAGCCTCAAACTTCTACTTGTCATACATACTAATTCAGTGTCTGTTGAGCGGCGGGTTGCGTTTAGTTCAGCCGTTCGGTTTGATTAGACACTATATCATTGGGAGAATCAGCGAGATACCTCGTACAAGGTACAAGCGGTGGCTTCGTCTGGAACCATCCCGTTGGGGAAGCGTTTATCCTGTCTACACCACCATGGGTGTCATTGGTATGTTTTACTTTGTCTCTCAGCAATCATTCTGCTCAACCTATCACTGTTTGGATGGCTATGCTGACTTCAAATCGTAACAGCACTGAGCTATGCTTTCATCGCCCCCCTTGTACTCATCTTCGCAGCCGGTGGAATGTATGCCACACAAGTTGTGTGGAAGTACAATCTTCTATATGTAATAGACTCTGACATGGACACCAAGGGTCTCTTTTACCCCCGCGCTCTCATCCATCTCACAATTGGCCTCTACCTGGCCGAAATTTGTCTCATCGGCATTTTGGCGCTGAGGTCAGCCTACGCGCCGCTGGCACTAATGGTTCTATTTATCATCTTCACCGGCTTAGTCCATTTTTCACTTAGCGATGCCATCGCACCTCTTTTGCTCAATCTGCCCCAGACGATGTCCCTTGAGGGTGAGATTCAAGAAGACATAAAGGCGAAGGCACTTCGAGAGAAGGAATTGGCAGAAGCTCGACTTGAAGCGGAAGAAACCGGGACACCTGGTGCCGCAAACGACTACTATGACACCGAGCAGGTCTTTGGCGATGAGGACCAATTTGGGCAGTCAGACGACGAGATAGAGGAAGAGGAAGAAGACTCTGGCGACGAGCACGAAATTACAGGAACCCGGGCTGTCGAAGGTGCTGGCAGCATTGGATTAACCGTGAAAGAATGGTTCAAGGACAAGTCCCAACAGAAAGTGAAAAAAGGGATTGACGAGGCCGGCGCAAATGAGTTCCTAAACAAGCTCAAGTTCTGGAAACACAACAAACACAGTGACGAACCCCCTGGGTTCCTAGCACGATGGCTGCATCCCGAAGAATATTTGGACTTCGTAACTCTGCGTGACAGCATCCCGAGCGATCAATTTCCCATCGTCGAATACCCGTCTGACTTTGCAAAACGGTGTTTTCTGACCCCCGAGATGTGGGCACCAAAACCAACATTGTGGATTCCCAGAGACGAAGCGAGGGTCAGCCGGCAGGAGGTTGCACATACCAAGAAGTACACACCTATATCGGATAAGGGTGCGGATTTGGATGGGAAGGGGAGGGTTGTTGCATATTTTGATAAGGCACCGGTGAAAAAGCCGCGATATCTATTGTAAAATACAACTAGCGTCGATACCTACGTCAAGCAGCGACCGTCTTTTTTGCCTATTCCTCCTATACGCCATTTAATGCGATCTAAACACACACACACACAAACGGAGTCATCCCAGCCACATAAATATATCGAGTCTATGAAACTATTCGTAGAGGCTCCTATCGTGGATGCATCTGTGCCGACTAACACAAGAGTCTAAGCAGTCCGTCAACAGGCAGCGAGACAAGTTCATGGTGAAACTAATATTCACCGTATCTCCTCAGAATGTAAGCCACATATATTCAGTGCTACGCATCTCCACCACCTAGAAAGAAATCTTCTAACGATAAAGCCCCTGAGGAAAGGAAATCATCCAAAAAGTCGAATTCGCCCGACAGTCTCGATCCCACAGTAGCCTGGGCATGGGAAGAAGTGGCGTCTGCGTTTGAAGTCATTCCTAAGTAAGATTGCTGATGGCTGGTGATTGTGTCTGAAAACGATAAATCATTTTGAGAGGGTTGTGACACTGTATTTTCGCAATGCCGGTTCGGAGAAATGTAATCACGTGGCCGCCTAGCTGACTCTTCATCGTAGCCATGAAACGAAGTCGATTGTTCTGCTGCTAATGTTTCCACTGCTGCATTGCTGGTGTCACTGATCGATGGCTCATTTTTCCCACATAACCTCAAAAGGCCCTTAGCAAAGTTCCAATGGTAGCTTAGCTCTTGAAGAACTGCCGACAGCGTTCTGACCATGCGCATTGATTTGGCTGCCACGAGCGGGTTGCCGACACGCAGTTGACTCTTGACGAACACTATCGCCGTGAGGATGGCTTGAACGCCAAATAATGGCAAACTCCGAAGGCAAGAGTTAGCATGAAGAGACTCGAGCAGAGACACCAAAGCCATGCCAGCATCACCGTGAATGCTTGAATTGACATCAACCTGCGACGGCGGATCTTGAGACTTGATATTGACTGGTGGAGGTCTATGAAGCAATATAAGGAAGTTGTAGTAAGTGATGTGAAGAATAGCTTGCCAAGTACTAGGGTTTGCGAGCGATAATTGCAACTGCGGAGGTAATTGTGTGGCAAATTTTGCCAGGGATTCATCTGTATGCTCTGCTGCTTTGATTCTTTGTGCAGCCGACGCTCGCAGAGCCCACCTGTGTCTGTATGCTTGTGATATAATAACACAAAGACGACTATGTTGAATGACAAAGTCTGATTCTGGCTCTTGTATGCCTTCAAAGTCTTTATACTGAAGATCCGGAACATCAGAGTCGTCGAGGTTTCTGTTTTGATGCATTGGCCTAGCTGTTAGCCTTCATCGATATTGTGGCGCCTCTTGGTTTAGGTCATAAACTTACAAAGCTTGCGGGCGGCCATACGAAAGCGATATCAGAGTGTCAAATTGGAAGAGAACCCACCATAGCCGAATCCAAGAGCGCTTGTGAACATCGATCAGGCTGGCATTTTTCGAGTCCCGATGCATTCCCAGCCCGACGGCGGTCCTTGCCGCTGTGCCAATCCAATACCAGGCATTAGCGACTACTTCTTCCAGGCCATCCGAATACCAACTCAACAACACGGCCACCTGAACATGTACGAATCTGTCTTGTTCAAATCTACAGTCCATCAAAGTCTTTGCTCTCCTGAATAGCACTGCTTGAAGGCGCTTCACATCCTCCCCGTCGTTTTCACTTCTACGCTGGCAGGACCAAGCATGCGCACCAACCAGTAGCACGGCGTTGAAAAGAGGCAACGACAGTGGATTCCGCTCGTCCTTGCCTTCAAGTTGGCTCATGAAGTCTTGCTCGTCAACAACGGGCCAGCTGCGATTGATGTGAACAAAATACGCGCAGACTAGCTTGTCCACGGTGGCTTTGTCCGGCCTCTCGAAAGCCTCGCGCGGTACGTTGTCGATATCGTACGCCGTATATTTATGTTGATACTGCCGATTACTGAAGTGAAAGCCCTGCAGTTGGCTAGGATGAGAAGAGGTTTGTCGAATCAAGTAGCTGAAGTTGGATGGTTCAGAGCCGACGAAGCACATTCGGCTTTTGTAACCCAGCTGCTCGGCCCGAAGGGTCTCTCGGCTCATGAATTCAGCCAGATTTCCTTCATCTTGCGTCGAGGAAGCCGAGGAATTAATGTCGTCTAGATTGTGTCCGTGCTGGTGGGAACTGCCTGCAGCTTTTATTACGGTTGTTCTGGAGAGACTTGCTGGAGTGGCGGGACCTGTCGACGCTGCTGGCCGTATGGCAGGTTGTGGTCGAAATGAAAAAGGCTCTCGCGACGTGCGCTTCTTGGCATTTTGATGGATTTTGCAATCAAACAAGCCTTTTGCGTGGCAATTGGTACATGGTGCGCCTCTGTGGGCAATATCGCAGCGTACTTTTCGTTGGTGGCATCGTTTACAAGCCCGGCTTTCTGCGCATGGGAGTCAGGTTGTGAGAGATACTGGCTCACTCGAATGTTGTTTACATACTAGGTTTCATGGGTGGATTTGATGTTAGCTTATCAATCCGATATGATGACATCCTAGTCTTCCAAGTCAGCTCTCCTCTGTGCAAAGTTATACAATTCACAGATGAAATTGCGTGTCCAGACGCCATAGCGGACATTCTAAGTTGAGGCTTGCATGGCGTTGGTGGTCAACATTTGGCTTTTGTCTCCGTTCGGCGAAACGACCCAATCAGAGTTGGTGAGAACTTGGTCTCGCTTTTCGGC
The DNA here is from genome assembly GCA_032433595.1 of Conoideocrella luteorostrata. NCBI lineage: Eukaryota > Fungi > Ascomycota > Sordariomycetes > Hypocreales > Clavicipitaceae > Conoideocrella > Conoideocrella luteorostrata. The sequence continues at coordinate 129,283 of JASWJB010000070.1, forward strand.
GAGTGGCAGTCGGCGACTCTGGCCAATGACATTGCAGTGTTCGCTTCCACTCAGAGAGAACCGCCGTGTAAGTGGCACTTCGGCCGGCGTCAACGAGCGACGTCGGAGTGACTATATAAATTGTGTGAACTGATAAAGAGCATTGAATTGCTGTATTTTTGTTTTTTATCTCAAGGGAAACCCAGAGTTAATACTCCAGTTGTGTGAACTTGACAATGTCTCAGCACGACAACAAGACCCCCGGCCAGGAGGTAAACCCCATAAATGAAGCAGACAATAGCAATTCGGTCCAGCCTTTACCAGCCGAAAATAATGTTTTGACGCCTACACAATTATCATGGGTTTGTTTCTGTTAACCATCTTCAGATTTGCGTTGCCGTAATTACTTACGCCAAATAGCCTCGCAAGATACATATCATCATCGCCGGCTTCACCTGCACTTTCAACTGCAACCTGGGTTCATCAGTACCCTCTGGGGCCATCAGCGCCATATCCGAACATTTTTCTGTCACAGATCAATCCCACTTAGTCCTCCTCAACTCTTTATATATGTTGGGCTATGTAATCGGCCCATTGCTGTTTGGACCGTTGAGCGAATACCTGGGACGTCGTCCCGTACTCATTGGAACTTTTTTGGGATACCTCGCATTTATGGCCGCATGTGCTGTCGCCCCGAATCACGCGGCACTACTGGTATTTCGTCTTTTATGTGGAATTAGTGCTTCGGCGCCCACCAGTGTCATTGGTGGTCTTTACGCCGATATATTGGACAAGCCGTCCCAGCGCGGCACCGCCATGGCACTCTATATGACTGTAACAACGGTAGGGCCGCTGATTGGACCAGTACTATCTGGCTTCTCGTCTCAAATTTCCTGGCGTTGGCCATTTATATTGGCGGCATTAATTGCGATTGCTGGACTGCCGCTCGTACTCACGCTGCCCGAAACTTATGCACCAATCCTACATAACAGGACTATGCGTAAAATCAAGCAACAGGATGCGGAAGGGGGTGCAGATTGCCGGAGAACTATTCACGTTTTAGAGGCGCGCAAGATCTTTGTCCGCCCAGCCGTGCTCATGGCTACAGAACCGGTTCTGCTCTTTACGGCGCTATACATAGCTCTTGCTTATGCTATCATGTACTTGACGTTTCAAGCATATCCGATCATTTTCCAAGGTCAGTAACTTATGGGGGGAAGGTATTCTTTGGGCAAATGCACGTTGTCATTCATTGAAAGATGCTAACTTGTCGTAGATCATTACGGTCTCTCCCCAGGGGTAGCAGGCTTGGCCTATCTTCCGAGTGAGTTCAATTGCGGTACCATATCATGAATGACGAGCGACTGAATAAGACCTTGTGCAGTTATTGTAGGTATGTCGGCGGCCTTCTTGGTCTGTCTCGTCTATGCTCGATGGTACGACGCCTCTGTCGCCGCCGGTAAGGAGTGGACGCAAAAAGAGGCCCACCGCCGGCTGCCCATAGCCTGTTTTGCTTCGCCATGGTAAGTCTCACGTCAACCTTTTCGGCACTGCGCAATCGAATATTGATGCATGGCAGTCTTGTTATTTCCCTGCTGTGGCTCGGCTGGACAGCCTGGCCAGAATCAACGTCGCCGATTCTCCCAATGATAGGGGGAGGCTTCTTCTTCGGCTTTGGGTCACAGCTCCTGTATATTGCCATGGTAAACTACATTACCGATATCTATCGTGAGCTATCCGCATCGGCTCATGCAGCTGCCGGTGTGACGCGGTCTGTTGGGGCCGTCCTTCTCCCTTTTGCTGCTAAGCCCATGTACAGCCAACTCGGAATTCATTGGGCGCCGTCTTTGCTCGGTTTCTTGACGTTAGTAATGGGCGCAATCCCCTTCGTACTCATCAAATATGGCGATGGTCTGGCGACAAAGAGTCGGCGGCGATAGTGAGCCCGCTTGTCTCGCTATCTCCGTACAAGCCAAGCGCTTCTTTGGAGAGAATAGGGGCGAAACAGGGGCCGAGGAAGAACAGGGAAGAATGGACAACAATACAGCTGGCGGCTGGTCGGAATACTCGCTTGATGGTAAACTGCCGAGTCCCCTCCGCATCGAAACTAAATACATATTCCCGATCGACCACAAATCCGTCCAGCTGTCGGCGCTAATGAGCCATTTAACTAAATCCGACAGCCCCCACCTTGTTTCTTACACCATATCAGCCCCACCATGATGAGCTGTGACCTCATGCAGTCGCTTTTCCATCCCAAGTCTGCGTGGAAATAACTGGCCAAGAGATGGTTCGGATACGCGGATCGCCTTTGAACTAACATTTAACTACCGGCGGGTCTTATCGCTTCAAGCTAAACCCCAAACCCGAAGCAGCTCTGTGCTAGCTGCATTATGGTGCAGCCCTTTTAGCTTTTTGCATGTTTGAGTAATCAAGCGTCGCTGATGCAGTAGATAAATGCATGCTTGCCTTCAGAAACGTTATAAAACGAGCTTGGGTGCCGTCCTTTAGATTGTTAAGTCAGACATGAATAGTTACCTAAACATTCCATAGTCCCAACCGCCTCTCCAGAGCTTTTTTCCTGTCTCAGACACTTCTCCAAGGTCCTCTTACACCATCTTATTGACCATATAAGTTACAAAACCACACACCTGATCGAGAAAATGCCCTCCCTCCCCAAGACCTACAAGGCTGTTGTTATCAACAAAGCCAACGACCCCTTCAAGCTTCAAGATGTCGAGCTGAAGCACCCCGGTCCCGACCAAATCCTTGTCAAAGTGCTCGCATGCGGTGTGTGCTTCTCAGACGTGGGCATCGCAGGTGGCCACTACGGCAATGTCTTTCCCCGAATCCCCGGGCACGAAATCGTCGGTGATGTGGTCGAGCTCGGCGAGGGCGTGAAACACCTCCAGCTAGGGCAGCGAGTTGGTGGCCCTTGGCATGGCGGCCACGATGGCCACTGCAGACAGTGTCAGCGCAGCCAGTTCCAGATGTGTCAGAATGCACTGGTTAACGGATATACCCGAGACGGTGGCTTTGCCGAGTATGTTCTTCTCCAGCAGGAAGCAGTCGTTCGTGTGCCCAGAGAGCTTGACGCCGCTGAAGTTGCCCCTTTGCTATGCGCCGGGGTTACGGTCTTCAATGGAATTCGCAAGATGCATGTCGAGCAAGGCGCCCTAGTCGCCGTCCAGGGTTTAGGAGGCCTTGGCCATCTTGCCGTTCAGTACGCAAACCACATGGGGTACGAAGTAGTCGTCCTATCTTCCGGTGATGACAAGGCCGATTTTGCAAGGAAACTCGGTGCTCACCACTACATCAACACAAAGACCTCTGATGCCCCAACGGAGCTGACCAAGCTTGGCGGTGCCGGTCTCATCGTCCAGACTGCTCCTAACCCCAAGGTTGTGAGCACGTTACTAGGAGGCTGCGCTCCAGGCGGCAAGCTTTTGTGCTTAGCCCCCGTTGGCAACATCGAGTTGGATAGTGTCAAGATGGTGCTTCAGAATTTGAGTGTTCATGGCTGGCCTAGCGGTCACGCTCTCGACAGCGAGGAGGCCATTCGATTTGCGCAGACACACAACATCAAGTGCATGGTTGATAAGTACCCTCTTGCCGATGTTCAGAAAGCCGTGGATAGCTTGGTTGCCGGCAAGCCGAGATTCCGAAATGTCTTGACAATGTAGATGATGGGTGAATCGGAGGATCAGAGAATATGAGGATAGCGTCAGAGTATGTTTGATAGCGTCGGGGTTCGTTTTATTTTGGGGGCGGCATCTTGCAATTTGGGGTTTAAGGAGGAAGTTAACGGGCTGTTCGAATTATATACTTCAATGTAAGCATCATCACTTCAAGGATTCCTCGCATGCTATTCGGTCTTCGACTCATGCTGCGCAAGTAAGTTGGCGCCGCGTGTAGATAACTGGCACAAACGGACGTGCCATTAGATGATAATTCGAGAATCCGCTCAAACGAAGGAGGTGTATTGTACCATATTCGTCGCGGGCTGTAGGCTACTTAAATTTAATTTGTAATCTAGGGTAGGAGCCCGTGGAAGAAAAATTGCCTAGCCTGTTTGGCACGCTTCCCGACCCCACCATGAACTTCTTCTAGCAGCAGGTCCTCCAAGATTCTCCAACAAAAAATCTCAGAGCCATTCCGTGCAGCGTCGCAAGGCCATAACACCGGGCAATTAAGTTCGACATCACCAGCGCATTCTTATCGACCGGCCGTCTTGTCTTCGACAAAATATCATGCCTCTCGACACGTCAACATACTCATTAGCCCTACTTCGCGTTGATGGCCGTCGCTGGAACGAATTACGCCGCCTACACGCTCAGATCCGAACCCAAGATGCTGCGGATGGATCCTCATATTTCGAAATGGGCCATACAAAAGTCATGTGTGTCGTGACAGGTCCCTCAGAACAGCAGCAACAGCAACAGACACAGCGCAGAGGAGGGCAAGCGTCCGGGCGCGATACTGCTTCAATCAATGTAAACGTCGTCATTGCTGGGTTTTCGAGCGTAGATCGCAAGAAGAGGGGCCGCAATGATAAGTGAGTACTGGCAATTGTTGGTTTTGGGTCTACGAGCTCTGTCCATTAGTCGGCCAAATTACTGACGTTGTAATGTGGAAAGACGGATACAGGAAATCGAAATCACAATCGCAAGAGCACTGTCTTCCACTGTCCACACCCATCTTTTCCCTCACTCATCAATCACGGTATCACTGCATGTCCTGTCGCAAGACGGCTCTCTCTTAGCAGCACTGATTAATGCCGCCACTCTTGCCGTCATCGATGCAGGTATCCCCATGACTGACTACATCGCTGCTTGTACAGCTGGATCCACGTCTTCGTACGCAGTAGGTGACGACTCGGCCGACCCTCTACTCGACCTGAATAACCAAGAAGAACAAGAGCTGCCGTTTCTCACAGTGGCATCGCTCGGCGATAGCGATCGAGTTGTGGCTCTGGTCTGTGAGAGTCGTGTTCAGGTTAGCCGCCTGGAAGGTATGCTGGTTGTTGGACTCGATGGGTGCAAACAGGTCAAGAAGTTTCTTGACAAGACCATAAAGGACAAAGGCGTCAAGATGATGAAAGAAGGCGCTGTTCAGCGTTGCGACACTATGATAATGGACCTAGACGAATAGACGGACATGGATACATTCAATATCGATGATGGCTTATGTGAAGAGAACACCGGCGAGCACGAACACAGGATGGTACTGTACTTTTCAGATCCACAGTTTCGTGCATTATCGCGTGTCAGAGGGCTTCTGTGATTTGGCTTTTTATTTTTCTCGGGCTAGGTCTACAGATGCTTTTAGAGCTCCTCATGCTTAATATCCTCAGCATGCGCTTCCTCGGAGGCTGTCTCTGTGGACGTGGTTGAGGTTGAGGTTTCTTTCTCAACCTCCTCGAAAATAATCTCCTTGGGCAGCTTCTTCTTGGTACCCTCACCCATTTTGATTGCGTCGATCCAAGACTCAACGCTCTCGACACCAAAATCACCCTCATAGTGTCTCCACCAGGCGCGACGAGCGTTAATGGCGACAAGTTCAACATCGGCACCGAGATCCAGTAGCTTTCGGACACTGTCAACCCCCTCGACCTTGCTAGGGATGGCCAGGAAGGGGAAGAGTTGTCTGTGTCCCTGTGTATATTTGGTGTTGAGGTGGGATAGAGAGGCCGTTACTCTATCGCTCTTCTCGGAGGCGTCGTCAGGAATAAAGGCCAGAATGCAGGTGTGAGCCTTTGCATGGAGGCACTTCTCGGCTAGTATTTCCTTGGTGGCGATAGTAGTGATGGAAATAACCTCCGGAGTTGAAGCCGCCGCCTCGGCCGTGGTGGTAGTTTCGCTGGAAGTTGTAGATTCTTTCGACTTGCTCTCGGCGGAAGATTTCTTTTTCTTATCCTCATCCTTGGCTTTCTTCGTGTCGCCCTTAGCTTTGGCCTTGGCCTTGGCCGGAGCAGGATCCGGGTTCGGCTGGCCAGCCTGCTTCAAGAATTCCACCATGTCCGTCTTCTTCAGCTCACCATCGTATACAATAGGTTCCTTGTCTCCACCCGGTACAAGCACGAATGTGGGAAACTTTTTAATGCCAAACTTCTCAACTGCTTTGGTCTCCTTGTCACGTACTTGTCCCACGGAAATGACATCTAAAAAGTCGATGGCAAGGCTTCGCAACAGTGCGCTTGTAGTTCCCTTGTCAGTGAACAAAATCGCCTTGGGCTTGTCGCCATCCAAGAAAGTGTACAAGTCCTTATCAGCAACCCGCGTGACGTGATTATTGATTTTGCTCACAAGCGCCTCAGCCATACCCGTGGCTGTACGGGCGCCTTGGTAGTCCTCAACGATGGGTTTACTCCCAGGCTTCTTGCCAGGGCGCACAATCTTGAGGGTAGGGAAGCCCTGGATGCCCATGCCGCCACAGAACTGCTTGTTCATCTCATCGTCGCAGTCAATAGCGGCAACTTTGGCTAGGCCTTCCAAGTTTTTAGCAGCCTTCTCGTACGCCGGCTTTAGATTCTTGCAGTGGCCGCACCATGGGGCGTAGAACTCAACAAGCTAGGGATAATGTCAGCCTTGGGCTTCGAACATTGTGGCGCTACAAATGGGAAGGCTTTCTAATGAGGCTTGGTGGGTGGTGGCATACCGAAGTGTGGTTTGATTGAGCAATCAAGGTATGGTATGTTTTGGCATTGAGTTGAAGAACCGGCGAGTTCTTGGTGTACATGCCACTCACAGAGGGAACGGAGGCCAACACAGCCGTGAGGGCAGCGACAGCAACAGGGTGGTGCATGATGACTTAGAGTGGTAGTGTTTGCAATTGCGATGCTGCGAAAATATCAATGGGCATCCAAAAGGACACTCTTTGCCTCTCGAGAAGTTGAAGAAAGACAAGACTTTTTCACTCGCGGTGGATGAAAATAGTAGCAAGTCCGGATGGAACCCCGGGACGGCAAAAAGGCCACGGTGTAACTTTTAACTGAATGCCTGTAATCGTCAGTGTCCGAATGCCTCCAGGCACTGCAGCGCCGGCCAACAACGCAGTAACCCCCAGACACGGGCAGCGCCAGGGGTCTGCTGTTGTGGCGCCAGCTATAACTAGAGCTTGTCTTGATTAACTACCAAGGAGCTTTAGAAGGGGCGAGCGGGGCAGGCAGCTGTCAATACCTGGTTGGTCTGCTGCGCTCTCGGGGACGTCACCCAACAGCTGTGACGCGACCACTGCGGGGTTTGCTAGGATCATCGCCAGTCATCGCATCGTTTAATTCCTAGACAATCATCAGTCGCAGATCATCCTCTGAACCACTACTTGCCATAATCCCCCGCGGAGCTGCGGCTACCCTTCAACGACTATATTGGGCGTCCTATATCCTCCGCATCGCTACATCCCCCCGACCTTTCTGCCCGCCCTCGAAACTTTCCTGAAATGAGCACCGAGCAGCTGCCACCCGCCCTCAAAATCCCCGAGGTTAGCCGCTTCATCAATCGCGCAAACCAGCTTCGCACAATCAAGCCCGCCATAGCGTATTGGTGTAAGTCTTCCACAAGACCAACTTGCAGCATGCACGTCAGAAGCTGAAAGTGTCCTATCACCTAGGCGAATACCATGCCGTCAACCAGATCGTGACAAAGAGCCTCCACACATCCGACGATGACTGCTTCGCCTATACAAAATCGTTGATTGAGCGGCTGGAGGCTACGAAGACGGAGCGCGCAGAAGACGATGCCATCGTGGATAATGTAGCTGGACAAGCCTATGTCGAGCAATTTGCTCAAGAGACGTTTAGTCGGGCAGAACGAGCCATGCGTGCCAACAAGGTGACGAAGTATGGCATACATGTCCTGCTCTGTCTTTCCTTTTGAAAGGAGAAACCTGACCAAGGGAATTTGTTTCTTATGATGTTGCGTAATAGAAGCTGACGGATGTATCCTATCCTAGACAAACGGCAAATACCTTCGACGCCGCAGCAACCTTCTTCGACCTCACTCACGAATGGGGCACGCCAGAAGCCGAGGTCCTCCAAAAGATCAAGTTCGCCAAATGGAACGCTGCGCGTATACTCAAAGCCATACGAGAAGGCAAAGACCCCAACGAATCGAATCCGCAAATCGAAGAAGTGCCGGAGCAACTCCTGAGCCCGAACGACCCTGCGGTACAACAAATCACGAGCCCCTCAGGACCACCTGTCGCGTCTGTTGAGGAAGTTGCTGATACTGGGGAGCCATCTGCGCCACCCGTCCAAGAAGGCTATTTCCCTCATTCTGCCCCTGCAGCCGAGCCTTTTGTCCCATCACCATTAAGTCAGAGTCCTGGTCCTTCAGCCTCTGGCATACCGCCGCCTCCAGCACAAGTGTCCCCAGTGCCGTCGCCGGGGTTTCAAATACCAATGCAACCATCTCCCCAAATCCCGACTAAGCTGCCGTCCCAATTTGCACCACCTCCTCCCGAACCATCAGTTCCTCCCCCACAGATTTGGCAGCATACGCCAACTGCTCCCACATCTGCTCCGATCCCTGCAAGACAGGCTGCTCCTCTAGGGCCACCAACGACGGCGCAATTCACTTCCAATCACAAGAGCATGGACCAGGCGCAAAAGCATGCGAAATGGGCAATATCAGCGCTGAATTTTGAGGATGTACCTACTGCTGTGCAGGAGTTACGGAATGCGCTGGCTATGCTTGGGGCTCAATAACGATCATGCCGTAGCTGGAATAAGTATTAGGATCCTACCACCCCAGCATTTCCGAGTGAGTCTTGCCATGATACAGTGATAGATGCGACAAAACATTTAACCGAGGTTTCTTGTGTGCGCAATGGCGAATAGTTGCTTGATTCCTACCCCGTAACAAGTCTGGCGTTAGACGACTTAATTTGAAACCATAATACTCAAAGAAACACAAGATCTCACACAAGCTGATGATGCCTGCCAACATAGCCAGTATCGACTGACTTAGTGTATGTAATGTTGAATGCCACCAGGTTCAGGAGCTGTTTCACAGCTACTAATAACTAATGAGAACTCGCTAAGACTACTTTTCACCTGCCAACCATTGGATTCTTACATGTAGTATACAAATTATCTATCTTTCGTTCGTCTGTTCGCCCGCGTGGCAAGCACCTTGCTTACCCGCCCAACAAAATGCAAGAATGCGTTCTATGTGCGGAATGCCCACCTACCGCTTGACTCTGCCCGACAATATATAAGAATCAGTGTCCTGAATGAACACCGCCCATGCCTCTTGTAGACTTCCTCTGCTTTTGGGGTTTTTACAATTACACGATAAAATGTTGAAAAAGTGGGGAGACGTCCGAGGACGACCGTTTAGGGGAGGTTCGTACGCGATTTTTATGCCTTCTTTTCTGCGCCCGTTGTGTCACTGCTAGGCTTTGATCCGAACATGCCGGAGAAGGATCCCATCATGCTGCTCATGGCCTCTTGCTGTGCCTTCTCCATGGCGACCTGCTCTTCCTTCAGCCACTTCTCGCCATTTTCACGAATCTCCTTCTCCAGGAGCTCATAGTTCCGTTGGCCTCGTTCTCTGGCGAGGTCCTGCAACATTTTGCCCTGCGAAAAGGCCTCTGATGGGTTTTGTTCACCTTCAGGGGCCATGGTCATGCTCATGTTGCTTGATTTGAGACCCAGAAGGTTGCTCAATGCCCCGACTCCAGATCCTTTAGTCTTCTTTTTCTGCTCTAGCTGCTTGTTGAACTCCTTCCGTGCAATGGCCTCTCGACGAGCAAATTCGGTCGGAATGTGTTTGCCTTCGAAGGATTTGAGAACCTTGCGAACGTCGGAGTATTGCATTGTGTGGATGTATTCAAGGAAAGGAATCAACCCGACCAGGTCATTATCTTTGGAGTTCCCCTTCCAAGGCTCTAGGACAATGGCGTTTTCCGGTTGCTTGCGTACATGCTGCGCTTTGGTGTCGATGATGATGACCTTGGACAAGTCTCTGTTTAGGTAAGAAAGGTCCTGCGTATTGTTTGGTCAGTTATTGGAGATTATATAGGGCCCGGTGAAGAGGGAGATTTTACGTACCTTGACGATTTCACCATCCTCATACTTCGTCGCTTCGCGATACAGCGGCCACATGATGAAGCGGAAGGGATCCAGTTTGCGGACAATGGGTTCGCCCATAGCGAATGGCACGCTGGTGAACAGCACCAGCTCATAGTATTGACTAAGATATCGAACAAAGTAGTCCATTCCAGGGCGCTTGGCCACTCTCCAGCCATGCTCACGAGTCCATTCACTGTGCACAAGAAGATCATCCAAGCTTAGGCAGAGCGTGTATGGGCGCTCGAAGCTGGGGTCGGGATCGGGAAGAAGCTTGTCGAAGGCGGGATCTTGGTAATACGAGACGGACTCGCCCATACGAGCTCTGACCCTCTGCCACCAGAGCGTAGGGGACCAGCCGTTCGGAACATCGCTGTGGCGCTCGGCCTCGATGACATCGTCCCAGTCGCGGCCCATGTAGAGCACAGCAAATGATCCGCCAGAGGCCGCGACAAGCAGCACAAATCTGGTCCACCATTTGCGATTGCGATCGCTCGTGGAAACGTATTCTGGGCGTTCTCGCTTTCCGCGACCATCGGAACCCTCCTCCTCTAATTCGACGGCTTCCAAGGCCGACTGAGACTTGCCGGAGTGTTGTCGCAATTCATCCCCCAAGGTCGAAGGAATACCTTGCGTTAGATCCGGGAGTTTATGGAAAGGAATAGACTCGGCCTCTTTCGAATCTTGGGATGCTTCTGCTGCGTTTTCACTGGAGGTAATAGGTTCCTGCGAGGCGGCAGATTTGGGATCGGTTTTCGGCTGGGGGGTCGAGGACGACGGCGACGGCGGCTTTTGAGTCTCGTTCCTGCTAGCATTGCCCTTGTTCTTGTCGGTCTTGTTGCTCGCAAAGGTTCGCAGGCTTGGATACAAGAAGACAGGTGTTTGCCGACTGCGCAAAGCTGGTGAAGCGGCCGACTTTGATAGCTGAGAGGCAATCTGGCCCATGCGCGGGGCGCGGGCTATTCTAGACAGCATCTTGACCGATGAACCACAGGTGCCAACAATTATGTCGAGTCCAGTTAAGAATAGCAGGCGTTCACAGGCCTATCGCATTGATAACCAGCGCTGTCGTGATGTGATGCTGGACTGGTTGACTGGACAGACAGACCAAGAACCAAAAAAGTAGGGGATCTGTAAAAGAAAGCTGGGAGAATGATCCCTTTTTTTCCCGCCCCGGCCTGTGTTAGGTGGATTCTGAGCTGTTACGCAGCAGGTCCGCACTGATGACATGGCTGGCTGAATAGCTGTCTGGCCGCTGAAAATTTACCTCTGCTAGCCCTTCTGATCGGATATTCGTTTTCGCCGTGGCCCGATGTTGTCAGCGGCACCGGCAGGAAATGCTCGGGCACACCCGGATTTTACACCAGTCAAATATGGGCTACACGTGATATGATGTGTGGTCCTGTCTCCGTATCGTCTCTCCCATTGGATGAAAGCATCGTCAAGTCGGTCGAAGGGCTGGACGTTTCTGAGCACGGGTACTTCCCCTCACATCAACATCACGAGACCACTCTATGTAGATTCGGCCAGGGGATGATTTACTTAGACCTTTCTTTGACTTGCACTCTCCGCTACGACCTGTATCGCCTCTCTTTCAGTCTAATCAACGGCACTAGGATGCCTGCGTGTTCTGCATTTTAAAGGGTGGTCTGTCCATGTCCTTGCGACTCAGCCATGGCGCCATCCTCTACGAGCCGACTCGCTATCCGAGACTTACTTCTTAGCCATTGAGTTCATCGCCCGGAATATTTGACGGGCGCCGATATTGCGTTCAGCATCTGCTGCAGATATACCTTTTGCGACCATCGTCCCACAAACTATTTGTAGTCCTATCCTGTACTGGTCGGAGTTTGCATGAAAATCGCCACCCACGCAGTTCCGCTTGGCCCATGCCAGAACCGGCCGGCGCATTTCCCATCTTATCATCTCAATATGGCTAGGCGCTCGGCGAGAAGAGGCTCCAGGTCTATGACTGTCCTCATGCCTCGACACGGTACAACACTGCAATCTGATGCACCAACTGGTCCGACGAATTCTTCCCGTCCAACAGCCTCTACATCCGAAGTTGCCGTGGACGATGAAGTCAATAAGTTTTCAATTGCCTCCCTGACACTTGATACACCACTCATACCGTTAAAGCGCAAGAGTCGCGTTCCCAAGAAACCGTTTCCGTTCCTTGAACTACCTTCAGAGCTGCGAGTCAAAGTTTACGAGCATTACTTTAGCGATACCGATAAAGTTTTGGATCTGGGACCAGAAAACTACAAGCGCATACACAAGACTCTTGGTTTCATGCGTGTATCTAAGCAGATGCATGCTGAAGCGACCCATTTCTTCTACACTACTCGAAGCATACGACTTTTCCCTACTTATCCAGGACGGTACTTCAAGTCGAAAAGGCCAATGCTCGCTCGGTTAAAGCGAAATCAACGGGAATGTCTCACGTCACTGGAGCTTCGTCTTGGCCCTGGTTGGGGTGCGCCCCCTCGAGGATGGGTTGTAAATGAGGCGCTTGGCCTCAGAGACTGTGTCAATGTGCGCAAACTGACAGTTTATGTGGAATGCGACCCGAGCGACAGCACATTCAAAGGGTTTCGCCGTTCAGAGGGCTTCTACGAAGACTTCAGCGCTAGGTTACTTACAAGTGTGCTTGCGGAGCTTCCTGAACTTAGTACAATTGAATTTGATGCATTTCCCAGCGTCAAGAAAACCGGTGACATGATGCGCGGTTTGCTTGACGTGGCAGCCGAATCGAAGCGGCTCATTCAATGGGGGCCTGAACGTGGATGGACAGACGGTCCAGAGATGAAAGAGAAACCTCTTCAAGATCACGCCGCACAATTTAGAGACGGCATTTCCATGCAGGACCACCTGTCACATAATGTATTAGTTGCGGCATAATCGTATTGTCGAACACGTTCATTTATAAGACTTTGGGGCTCAGGACTATTTTGGCGTCTGGAGCTTGGCTCATCTTGTACATAGGTTGGAAGGTGTAAATACGAGCTCATTTTCTCTCACGGGTCTTTTGTCGTGTACATGGCGATAAATGTCAAGGCATTGTAACTTGGTCATCCTGTCAGCTAACACCATTATAAACCATTACACTTGTCTCCTTGCAATGCAACCGATCACCCGCATCAGCCCTGTTTTTGACTGTCCACAATAGCAGCCTATTCACTCTTGCTCCAGATCAACCACTATCGCATCGCTCACAAACTCTGTTTGTGACACACCGGAAATAACTACAGCGACGGTTAGTCTTGCCGCCTTCCGACAATTCAGTACAGTTGCAACTGTGGTTCACTTACTCCTCACTCTCCTTGTCATCGATGCCGGAGCAATCACAGGATCGCGGACACATCACTGAGGGAGCAGCAGGTGAAGACGTTAGGGTCATCAAGCTGCTCACCGTGCCGTTTAGAAAAGTGCTGGTTCTGACTTGAGTGTGCGTAAAAAGGATGATCTCGGAGCAGTTCTCGCAGCACGGCTGGGTGATGCAGTCATAATATCTGCGATGATATTAGTTTTCGACATGACTGGCTACAAGGGCGGCATCATCCAGCAACCTACTCTTCACTTGCGTCATCTTCAATCATGGAGCAATCGCACCCTCCGCCACAGCCACCACCGTTGTGGCCTGTCTTTGTTGTGCTTACCTCGCTGGCGGAACCGGTTGTCGAAGCCGCCGTCTCAGTTGGTTCTTCAGGGGGGACAGTCACCACGAGTGTCTGCGTCGAGGTTAAGTAGACTTTGGTGGACGAAGTGGGTGTAGCAACCTGATGGGTCACTACAATCTTCAGCACGGTCCCGTCCGTGGTGATGATGTACGTGCCGGGCGTCATGGTGGAGTAGTCCGTGAAGGGGGCTCTGGTGAGGTTGGCGACTCCATGGGACGGCGGCGGCGGTGGCGGTGGCGTCGTGGTGGTGATGGTGGCGGCGGTGATAGTCGTAGTAGTTTTTGTCGTTTTGGGTAACCAGCAGTGCTCGCAGTTTGGATTCGTAACGCATTGGAAGTACCTAGCTCACGCAATAAGCGACTTATAGACAACATGGTCAGGGAACTGTGCAGTGGCGTACTCCTCACTGTTTTTGTCTGCGATTCGGGAACAATCGCATTCGCCGCCAGCAGAGCAATTGTGGGGCTCGCCAGACAGGCCAGTAGTAACAGAAGCAGCAGCAGAAGAAGTTGTGTCAGACAAAAGTGCCGAGGTAAGCTCGGACTCAGAACATGTAGCCACGGGCCCGAGTCTTGGGAAGGCATTGGAGAAACAGGTAAGGCAGATGAAGGCGCTCAAGAGAAGAAGCTGATGCATTTTGAAATATCGGTTGCTGAGACGGTGCGTTGGAAGAGTATTTCGAGGTATTTGAATCCAGCGAAAGGAGTTGATGTGTCTATCCCGGTTGCGATAGGAGTTGCTGTATAAGTAAGAGAGCATTAGGGGTTTCGCACTGTTTTTATATTTCAATGATAGCCATGTTCGAGCTTGTAACCGAGTCTGTCCTGAACTTTCATGGAGTGGCACGAAAGATAGTTCGAGTTTGGTGTGTTACGATGGCCGTTGTGCTGCGTTTGGTTGGAGCAAACATGGGCTGGATTGTCGCATGGGTATCGTCATGTCATGCGATTTTGTCTGGAAGAGAAGCAGCTATTCCATTCTATGAGTATATCCCACTTTGGGTCACTACGTAGCTCATTGTTAACATTGACCACCTTAGTGGTAGTCGCTTAATTCTCGAAGAGTGGCTCTGCGTACTGGCCAGTCATCTAGCTCTTGCACAGTGTGCCTGGATGCTTGTTAAATTGCTCTCTGCAAGTTCGCGACGTAGTATCAACCAGCTCCAGCGGCTATCCATCTCGAAATGCACGAAGCTAGCCATCTGTGTCTTGCAATGTAATGCAGTGAAACCTGTTCAACGGCATCGCGGGATCCTCTTCCGTGTGATAATCGTTGCACTACATGACGCGGAGCCGACAGACTGACATGTTGCGAAGACGAAACAAGCTTGTGCTAAGGCCTTGATGGTGTAGTCTATACATTCAGTAAGTATCGAACAGTTTCATCAAGTTTTTTGTATCCAAAATAATTTATATTGACACCACATTGCTGTATTACCGTACGACGGTGATGCAAGTCGTTGATACAGGGAACGCCCCAACCATGCAAACAAAGTGACAGGAAACCATCGCGACCAATTATTTTTACAGCCCAGGACACCAAGGTATACAAATGCTCCCAAATACCCATCCACATCCAATCATGACTTTCCTTTAGGTTTGCCATTTGACACTGGCTCATTTCCTCCAGCCGATCTGGCCGCTCTGGCCGCTCTGGCCTTCTGTATCTCCTTTAACTTGAGCCTTAGCCAAGTGACGGCTTGGCAGAGTTTGGCATCTACATCAACACCCCATGCCTCTAACGATGCAACAACCACGTATAAGATAGCAAACAATATTAAGCCGAATATCAAGAAGTGCGTCATCCACCAGAAGTGCTGCCTTCCGAGTGGACAGTCGACATACTCATGTTCCCATTCCCAAGTCTCCTGGTTAAACCACATGCTGAGAAGACCTGCGTTGCCGCCAAAGTCACCCATCATGCTGCGGACGGTGATTTCTCGGCGTCCCGGGTGCTGCTCCATGGAGGGAATATTTGACAGTTTCACATCCTCCCACCTTCGCGATTCCCACGACCTGTCGTCCGGGCTGGTGCCATTTGTTTGGTTCACAAAGTGGTAGGTGTCGCAACCCTCGTGGTCGTGTCCATTGAGGACGAGCCCGGGGCGGCCAAGACCTTTACCAGACGCCCCAGGATCGCGACTGACCCCAAAGATGCCTTCAAGAAGACCTTTGCTGGCATCGGCACTCAAAAGATACTGTTCCTTGACACCACCTCCGTCTTGGGGCCCGTGGAAGTCGAAGAATGGTGCGTCAACACAAACACCGGCAGGCTTGTAGAGAGGAATATGGGTTAGGATTAGCGTGAACTGGCCCTTGTATTCAACAGCACAAGCGGTGCCGATGACTGCGTTGATAAAGTTATATGTCGCATCCTGCAGTCCTTGATCCTTTGCTGGTGTGTCCAGATTCATGTCATTCAAAATAACAACTCGCAGTTCCGGTGGTAGTCGCACAGAATTGGGATTTGTCTCATCATTCTGAATCGTCGCATTGACCTCGGGATCTGTGACGGGAAGCTCGAACCGCAGCTCATAGTTTGCCTTGCCGAATACTCGTTCGAATCGTTTCATGCGGTCCGGAGTCAGATCACCTGCGTAACCAATGTCATGATTTCCCGCCACGTTCATTATTCTTTTGGTCCAGATTTGTTCCTCATCTGAACCGTCCAGTACACCTGTAAGATTGTATTCGAGATCCGGCCACATGGCTACATGGTCGGGTACGCGTTGGCCGCCTCGAAACGTCCTGTTCCAGAACCGATGTCCCCTGCGGTCAAACTCATCATCTTCGATCCACTGGCTGCCAAGCAAATCTCCCAACACCGAAACATGGGTCGGCTGTGTCCACCAGTGCAGAGTGCGGTAAATGTGTGCCAGGTAGAAGTCGTTGCCAAAAAGATCGAAGCGCTTCCGCCAGGACTCGAAAATAAAGGGGATGTCCTCGAAGAAGATGTCGATGACGTCGTGTAGTATGATGCGAATGCGGTCTCTGACGGAGTCGTGCCAAATTTGAAAGGTCAGACGCTTGAAAAGTGTCTTGACGTGTGGGAATATGCCCAAGTACGCTATGGGAATGGACGTGTCGCCCTCGAGTTGAGGGTCGCCGAGGGCTAGAAGCCGAAAAGGTGCTTGCTTTGTCGGTAAAACGTGCGATTGAGCTTCTGCATCGACATTCGCATACGGCCAATGAAGGCTTTTGGTCGCTTCAAAGGCCTCTACGGGGTCTCTGGACGGCAGCGGAAAGGCGCATCGGCTGAAGAAGGGATACAGGTACAGGTAAATGGAACAAGCTATGGCCAAGGGAAGCATGAGGCCGAAGCCATTGCGAAGGAAAGCCCGAGCCAACATGAAGCCAGGTGCATTTACCGGGCACCAAGGCGACAAGCGTTGTTCCTGGACGATGGGCAAAAGAAAACGGGCTGCGTGGAGAAGCGAGCGAATGCCAGAACGAAAGTCAGAATTCGAGAAAGGGGTTCGCGTAAAGAGGCATCTGGGGATCCAACATGCTGTCGCGACTGCGGGCACAGCTTAGTCAGGCCCCCTGAGGCCCTTGGAGCCGGCGCGCTGCAGGGGAGCCGTGGAGCCCGTGGAGTCTGAAGCGCTGGGTTTTGACATGTGCATTCGCTCGTCATCTAGCTATTTAGCTATTTATAACCGCACTGATCACCATGACTTTTGAGGCTCAACAATGGGGAATTAGTATGGAACGGAGGAAGACGAAGAAGCAGGACCTGGATGCAAATTTATACACCAGAGCGGCATTCTAATATCTACATTCTATTCGTCCTCGCGTCCAGATCCGTGTCTATATATTGTCCAGTTGCTGCAGTCATGTTCGAAACCCTTTTTTGTGTGCCAATGGTAATACTCCGTAGAGTGTAAGCATCTTCATGAAGAAATCCGTTGCGCGCTTAGGATAGATGCAAAGGCCACGCCTTGGTATTAGCATCAGAATGCTGCCATACGATCGACAGATTGTTAATAGTGCTGGAATATTGAGCAGTAGACATAATGAGGGTTCTTGGACCATTGCACTAAGATTACGTGAAATAACTCGATTTCGACCATGTCTTACGCCATGTCCCTGCCTTGCAAGAAACTGTTGAATTTTGCGCTATGTTCAGCAACACGTGCAATGTCGACGCCGATCCCATGCCCAACAAAGTAGATTTCAAGCATTTGAAACCGGAACAACATTTGGTTAGAATGGCGGCTGAATCAGCTGGCGGATAGGGATCCTGGCTATGCAAGTCCGCCGCGGCTGTCTGGATTTGAATCTCTCTGCCGAGTTCGACCCGAAGGGTTGGTATCACTCAACTCGCTAGTTCGATGGCTCCTGGATGTCATGGCCCTTTTGTTTAATGGCAATAGACCAGTACCTTTATCAACTTCGGTCAGCCATCATATACAGAGTGGGGTAAAAACAGGGGAAACAAGTCTTCATTACCAGAAAAGTGTGCCGAGGCCAATGAAAGCAGATGTACAGCTACCCAGCATTGCAATATATCCCCTCATTGTAAAGCCTTCTGGCAACGGAGGGACTGATGTGTTTTCCCCGGAAAGGTCCAGCACATCTTTTGTATTGCCAGCAGCGTTGCCTTTGGTCGGCACGCCACCTGCATGACAAGCTGCCAAATGATCACGAGGAATCTTCAAGTCTTGCAGCATCGTCGGAGCTTCTATCATGGTCATCACCAGACCTTGTGACATATGCCACTCGATATGGCAGTGGAACAGCCACACCCCGGGATTGTCAGCACGGAAACGGAGAACAAGGTTGCCATTGGGTCGCACAAAGACTGTATCGCGACGCATCGGAATTGTTGGCAAGCTGACGTTGTTGGCATTGCTGAAGGAGCCGGCGTCTTCATCAGATCGGTATACGAGTTGGAAGTTGTGCCCATGTAGATGGAAGGGATGTGTGCCATCGTCTCCATTGTTGAGAACCACTTCAATGACCTCGTTGTGACTGAGGACATGGGACATGGTGTTGGTACCATACACGCGGCTATCAGTCGCATATTTGGGTCCAACTGTACGAGCTGTGTAGAGCGATGGTACTTTGGGGGCAACATAGGTGATATCATTGAAGAAGGCACTAGAAATATGGTTAGCCGCGCGTACTTGGAAGGTAAGGGGGCTTCATGTGCCAAACATACTAGTTTGCACCATCGCCTAGGTTGTCCATCTTGACGTCCAGAGTGACTGAGTAGTCCGGCAACTCGAAGAGTTTAAGCTGATCAATGGGGACGAGGTCGAAGTCGTCAAAAGAATCCAGATCGGCTACGTCAGTTGGAATGGGCAGAGGCCTAGTCTCGTCGTATACCAGCCAGCCAGTGACATTCGAGTTCTGGTCATCAGGAATAACGTCAAATAACTCTTCGTCCATGGCGCTGACGATAGCGTAGTTCTGCGAGGCATTGTCCCTGGCTGTCAAGAGCACGCTGTACCGCTGTGCTGGAGTAATGTAGAGCCTATCTGCCGGTGCTTCTTCAGTCCAAACGCCGTCTACCTCAACGATACGCATTTGATGACCCTCGACCCAGAAAAAATGAGCGGCAAAAGCGCCGATATTGACCAGATGGACCAAGTACGTCCTGTTGGGTCTGATATGGACTTGAAGATTTTGGGTATCATTCATGAGTGCAGCCTGAGGCACTGGTTCAGCGCCAGTCGGGTTTTCTACGCTGATAAATTTCTTGGTCAACGACTGGATGGGTTCATGATACCAGTCCGACAGGGAGATGACGAGCTCCTCATCGTATTTGCCTTCATACGGACCCCTCGGATCATGTACAACAACTGGTCCGCGTAGGCCCTCGGGGTACTGGCCGTCATTATGTGCGTGATACCAATAAGTACCGGGCTGGTCCATCTTGATATCGTAGGTGAAGGAACTTCCGGGCGGAATTGCACACTGAGTGACGCCTACAGCCCCGTCCATATGGTTGGTGCCATTCTGGAAGAAGCCGTGGAAATGAAGGCTTGTGCTTGCATTTCCAAGCCCGTTGTGCACGTCGAGGAGGAGCCTATCACCAACAGTCGCGCTGATAACGGGGAGTGGCCATTGCCCGTTTACGCCAATAGTTGGGCGGCTGAATGCACCGTCTGGGTTGGCTGTGACCCAGGTGATGTTGAAGCTTTCTCTCAGTGTCTTTGATTGCACGCATGTTGCTAGCAAAACGAGGGTAGCAACGACGGCCGTGAACCCACCGTTTGGGAGCGCTCGAAGCTGCATGCTGAGCAGAATTTTGCCGCCCGCATGTGGTGGGGATTTGGTGACGGGAGACGTACGGCTGAGGACCTTGTCGCGAAAATTAAACTCGCAGTTAAATTCGACGAAGAACGTCTGAACTCAATTCAGGATGGTGCAGCAGCCAGTAACTGGAGCCCCGTCGGCAACGAAGCGTCAGCTGGCTGGTCCGATGTTCTGTCTGTAGAAGAGTCTCAGGATGTCTCATAATCCATACATGCCACTTTCTGAAACTATCAGGTGATCATACTGAGCATCCCTCGTGATGGTCGAAGCAACTTGCTAGAAATTTTAGCTGGACTCTTCCCACTTAGTTACTCACCTGATGGCCGAGGGACCGGTACGGGATCCATAAATTATCAATCTTATCTGATCTGTTCCGACGGTTGCCGATATCACCGCCGAAACGAGCAGCCAAGCCAGGCCCTGCCCAGGACGAGGAGGACAGGAGGACCGCCAACCCCACTATTTTCGGCGTCATTTCGTCGACGCAAAGTTTCCTCATCTTCCATTTGACGGCATCGCCTTACCAGCTACTACAGGAACGGCGCGGCCTGAAGAGCTTGAAGAGCGCGTCATACAGGGTTCAACATGGAGGATTTATTGTCTCTTCCAAGTAAGATGCCTCGAGCACACTCTGCCAGTTACCCTGCTGATACGAACGCAACCCACAGTTTTTTTTATCAGCTTCCGTGAGGCACTCGAGACCGGAATCATTGTATCGGTTCTCCTGGCTATCGTCAAGCGGACGCTCAGTGGACACGATGCTGCGGCCATGTACGGAACAATCGTTCGCCAGGTATGTCTAGCATCTCCCCTAGTCTTCCCTTCTCTTTTTGTGCCCCCGTGCTTACTTGGGTCAAGATATGGCTCGGTACTGTTGTAGGGGTGATCCTGTGCATCATTTTCGGCGGCGTCGTTCTCTTTGGCATCCGCGGTCTTGCGTCTGAGGTATTTAGTGGCGCAGAGGACATTTGGGAAGCCACTTTTTCCCTTGTTGCATCTTTGATCATTACTACTATGGGCGCCGCGCTTCTTCAGATGGGGAAGCTTGAAGATAAGTGGCGGGCAAGGCTATCGAAAGCAATGGACACGTCCAGCGCTGCTGAGCATTCTGGTAGCTTGCTGGACCGAGCCAAGTACTTTGGGGAGAAGTACGCCTGGTTTATCTTGCCTTTTGTCACCGTGCTGAGGGAAGGGTTTGAAGGGGTTATTTTCGTTACAGGAGTTGGGCTTGATTCAACGCCTACATCCATCCTCTTTTCCGTTATCGCTGGCTTAATAGTTGGCGCCTTTGTAGGATTTCTGATTTACAAGTAGGTTCAATGGTGTTCACTTTTTTTTTTTTCATTTTGGCTAATGCTAATGCACTTCAAGGGGATCCAATGTCGCCCCGATCCAGTACTTCCTCTTGCTGTCCACATTCCTGCTCTATCTTGTTGCCGCTGGGCTGTTTTCGAAAGGCATCTGGCATCTGGAGGCCAACCAGGTATGATGTAAAGGTAGCACAATTTCCTCGCAACTTCGGCGCTGATCGTATTTAGTGGAACAAGGTCGTTGGTGGCGACGCAGCTGAGCTTGGATCCGGCCCTGGCTCATATGACATTCGTCGAAGCGTGTGGCATGTCAATGTAAGTCTTTCTTACTGTAAATATAATGTTAATAACGTAGACTTGATGCTCACTCCATAGCCAGTGTTGCAACCCGGACTTGGACGGTGGTGGATTCTGGGGCATCTTCAATGCTGTGCTCGGCTGGCAAAATTCGGCCACTGTAGGATCAGTTGTATCATACAACGTGTATTGGGCAGTTGTAGCGGCCGGATTCGCATTCATGGGACTAAGAGAGAGGGAAAGTCTTCGGCGAACGAAAGACGACGCACGACGCACGCCGGCTGATCGCGAGCCATTACTTCGGAATGGCGCCCGGTAGACTAGCTGCATGATCGCATGATTGCATTTTGTAACATGGCAAATTTCAGCTTGACCCTGGAATTCGAGCCGGATACTTTAACGCCAGCGGTGTGGATTGAGCCGAGCCGAACTTCCAGTGGTATCGATGATGATGCACTTGACCTAACAATCCGGGTGCTGAAATCTGGCTGCCGGAGTTTTACGTACTCCGAGCGGAAACGAGCGGAAACAATATAGAGGCATGTCACGGTAGACGGTGATGGAAAAGAAATTGCATTACGTCACTATTTGGAGCTAGTCTCGGGAGTTCGTCTATATTTCGAGACTTGTGCATAAAAGACTCGCCCCGTGAATTTGCAAGTCAATATAATTACTGCATAATATATTTCCGGAAAAGGCGCTCGGTTGACACTCCTTTTATCTCATCCTACCCGTCTTATCCGTATGACCTGTTGCCCATTCAATTAGCAGATGACACCATGCCCATCTCGGAAATCGGGTTGTTGAAGCTTAAATCATCAAAGTCAGTTGACGATGCGGACCTGCGCGCGAGAATGAACGAAATTACAGTCGGACTGCAGGCTTTCACGGGCTATCCCTTCTACTTTTTACAGCAAGTCAAAGATCCGTCCTTCATATATCTCCTAGGGGAGTGGGAATCACTGGACCAACACTATAAAGGGCTTCATGGCTTACCAGACTTCAAACAACTGGTCTTAACTATGTCGCAATTTTTCGAGTTCCAATGGATGGCACATTACGACTTCAAAATGGATGAGGCTGACCTGAATGCCGAACTATTGGAAGTCGCAAGATTCACTATGGACCAGAGTAGGAGAGCTGAATTTGCAACAAAGGCTGGCCTCGTTGTGCAGAAACTTGACGACCACTTGGGCAAGAACAAAACAGTGACTGGGTGGAAGGTAGATCAGCAGCGCGAAAAGGAGGAGTTTGTGGTTCTAGTGCCGTGGAAAGATGCCCAGCAACGGATCGAGGTTGGTGAAACTGAGGCGGGAGTAGAATATGGGAAGCTCAATGACTTTTCTGAGGAAGTAGAAATTCAGCATATTCGCCTCTTAAAAGACCTTTGAGCTGGTGCAGCGAGGCGCAGGACAGTCATACAATGGGTTGTAGGATAGCGCGTACATGCAGCCTCCGAGACTAGACGGTGCTTGAGCTCAGCTAAAAAAGGAGACAAATTATCCAATAATAGTAGCCACGGTCCAAGCTTTAGTTAAGAGTTGGATATGGACCAAGTCATGATATGGCTGTAGAATATGGCCCTGAAGATGTACTAGTCGAATTGATGCGTGAACCACGAAGACGTGATACGAGGCACAAGGTAAGGTGCAAATGGTGCATTGAATTGTCCGTTCCGCTGCGCGTCTGCTCGCATTATGGGCCGCTGGGTACGGAGTACAGAACCCGGATCCAAGATTAGACGAGAAACACGACTGCGAAATAACAAGTTGAAGGGATAAGCTGATGATGCAAGCTGCGAGATGGATGACTGGCAAGTGGGTCGAAGCTTGGCCTGTTGGTTAGAATGTTGGCATGTCAGCTTCCCCAAGACGGCCACATTCAACTTGAAACCCCGACCGCGAACCTTGGCAGGCACACAACAACAACGTCTCTCGTCAGGCGGATCAAGGTCACTGTGACGATATCTACACCTTGTGATTCGTAGTGTGAGGAAACATAACCATTGCTGCTATGTTAAAGTCTATCTGTGCGGGCTCATTGCTCCTCTTGGGCACCAGCTTCTTCACTCTCAGCTCCGCATCGCTTGGCAGTCAAGTGCCGCTTCACGCGCCTGGGACTAACAAGCATCATCAGGTTGACCCAGCTATCCTCGCTGCTTTGAAGGAACACGCAGACCCCGTCGATGCGCTTATTTCCTTGCACCCAGAGGTCGCCGATGAACTTGCTCAGCCTCGTCTCTTGCAGGTCTTTGGAGAAGGCGCTAAATGGATGACCGAAGGAGACAAACTGCGCCTCAAGCGCAAAGGCAAGCATTTCGCTGATATTACTGATCATGAAGACTTTCTCAAAGCGAACAAGATGCAGACTGCCGCTGGAAAGGCTCGTAAGTTGCATAACCATCCCAAGCTAGCCCAACTCTCTGATATTGATTTGGCCATAGACATACCGAAGCTATCTCACCAACGCATCGTGAGACCCTTGCTCTCTCGTGTTTCCACCGAGAGAATGCGCAAGGCTTTGGAGCATCTGACAAGCTATTACACTCGTTATTTTGGGAGCGTCACCGGCGAACGCAGCGCGCTCTGGCTCCACGATCAAATTGCCGAGGTTTGAACTCACGCGCCCCGTGTACCCAATGATCAGACGTGGGCACTAATGCTTTGGTTGAAGATTATCAAGGACTCCCCGTTCCACACGCACATCTCGCTTGAAGTCTTCACTCACAACTTCCCTCAGCCTTCCATCATTGCTCGTTTTGAGCCCAAAGTGCGAAACTTTTCTTTGCCATTAACCATTATAGGCGCGCACCAGGATTCCATGAACTACCTGTTTCCTCTTCTCCCCGCACCTGGCGCTGACGATGACGGCTCTGGCACAGTCAGCATTCTTGAGGCCTTCTGCGTCCTCGCAGATAGCGGCTTCATCCCCATCAACGGCCCGGTTGAGTTTCACTGGTACGCCGCTGAAGAAGGTGGACTACTAGGTAGTCAGGCTATTGCGCGATATAAGAAAGAGTCAGGCGCTCGGATTGGTGCCATGATGGAGTTTGTAAGTGTTCCCATGTTGCAAGGAGGCGGTCGACTGGTGTTCCGTCGGCTAACATCTGCCAGGACATGACTGCATTTATTGCTCGAAACGCCACTGAGTCTATCGGTTTCATCGAAACTCAGGCAGATGCACCTCTTACTAAGTGGGTGTCGGATTTGGCCAATGAGTACATCTCCATCCCTTCAAAAGTGTACAAATTGCCTGGGTAAGCTGAACATCCTTCGTCGGTCAGACGGAAAAATGTATTGACAAAATGTAGTGGTGCTGGTTCGGATTACATGTCGTTCACCAGCTTGGGCTATCCCGCCGCTTTTGCATCAGAGGGCAATCCCTCGGCAGGCGTCTTTCCCGGCGAGTTTGATCCATACGTTCACACTGAAAGGGATACCTTGGATGTTGATGATAAGATGGGGAAGTTTTCATTCGAAGTAGGCCGTTACGAGCATCATATTCTAATTGGTCTGTCTTGTGACTGTTTTTTTTATTTGTACTAATGAGTTGTAGCACATGGCTCGGTTCTCGGAACTTGCGATTGCGTTCGTCATTGAACAGGCTGGATGGGATAACAAGTGGCGATGAATGGGAGACCGAAATTTATTCTTTTCCGGATAATGTAGTTAAACGTGGTGATAATTAGCGAGGATACAGAGCAGTCGATGGATGTGTCATTTTACAAATACATCTATGCTTCACGTTCGATGGAGACAAAAGATATCAAATTACCATTTCTAGCCTGATTAAAATACGTCCGGATCACCTAATAATTTCGGCCATATTTGCCACCTCACAGTTGGGGTGTGCTGCCGATTAGAGCACCGTGCAAGACAGTGGCTCAAATGCTGTGGAACTGTTTTTGTTTGGCTGGATCTATCTATGCGACATACAACCACTGCAGTATTATTCTCAATCATGACAATGACCCGATCTACATCTGTTGCTTGTGACCTTCAGCCTTGGCGTCGTGCCCGGTCTCGCTGGCCTTATCCGAGAGCGCGTTTTTGGCTGCACTAGCACTGCACCAACATGTTAGCCCATGGTTACAACTCATTCAGTTCATGCATGATAATCATACCGAGTACCAACAGGGGCGTCAGAGTTCTTGGCGGTATTCTTGTTGGCTTCTTTAGAACCGCCCGAGACAGCCTTTTTTGTCTGCTCAGAAACGTAATTGGCACCTTGCTTGAGTGATTCCATGGTGAAAAATTATTGTTTGCGTACTTCGAGAATGTTTTTTGATTGGTAAAATAAACTGAGGATGTCAAAAAGAGATTGTGAGCGGCAGAGAGCGCCTTTTTATAGGACTTCAGGAATAGTACAAGTGTTTACCAACTACCGCCATCTTTTTCGCATGCATTTCTTGGTCCAAAACTTGATTTCATTCTGCATCAGGTGCATTGCTAGGGACGGTGCAATGACGCGGACGATTTCTATGATGATGCTGTGTTACTCAACAGGATGTCGCCACATGAAAAGAGTGTTGAACGCGGAGGTGTGCTGTCCAATAGGAGGAACTAGCTATGTAGTGCCATGCGACCATGATAACGGAGTAAACCGGCTTGAGGCAGTGCTCTTTCTCTCTGCCTCTAATATTGCCCCGAATATCAACTAAGCGTGACAGCATCAATGTTACCAAAGGACAGTGAAGTTACGGGATGGGCTGCATTGTTGGGACAGTCCACGTAGGCTCGCGCCGGTCGAGAGTGATGATCCCAGTCGACTTGGTGGCAGGTGGAATTGCCTGTCGTGAATAAGCTTAACTAATAGGAGCGTACTGGTGTAATTACTTCACTGCGTAACCTTAATGCCATGATGGTAATATTTTACAGTGCTAGAACGAAAATGTAATATGCGCGCCTGCTTGCCGGCTCATCGTACACCAAGGGACCACCATCCTTCAAGAAGATGAAGTGCCGATGGCCGTTGCACATGCTACCTCTGACTCCCTTATCGGAATAACGTAGCCTCTCAAATTGTTTAGTTCTTTACTTTTCTCTCCCGGAGCGATTTAATCCAGATTAGAGCAAGCACACATGTACTCAATTTGATCGAGTGATGTCCACTTCACATCCTGGCATTATCGCACGTAATCCGCACACCGACAGAAATGAGCCATACACCGGTAGGCTTCCCATAGATGATCACATAGACAACCTCATGGGGCTTCGATTGCAGGCCTTGGTGTACAAAGATGCTACGAAATTATGCGGTGTGGCGCTGCCGAACCCTCCCCCCCCCCAACGGCACCAACAGCTTGACCGCTGAGTGGTTTTACGAAGCAAAATTCATCATGTCACAGTCAATAATCACTGCGACAGTCCCTGGACTACGGATTCCGATACGCCAGGGTATGCCGTGTTTATTATGACGCAGAAGCGCAAAGGGGGAGCAGCTAAGGCATGGAGAACTTCAGTTATGGCTTTGACTGTGCTGCACGAGATTACGAGTACATGAATGCGACAATGTTGGTGCATGATCTTGTGGGCTCCACGAGTAAGAACACTGGGCCAACGCATGACGGTACTATCCATCACTCCATGATTCAGAGCTTGAGGAAGGCGGGGACTTGGATTAATGCGCACGGCGAGGCAGTGTGTAACAAGATGTATTGGTTTGTCCCGCCATCGGAGGATAAATTCCGTTTTACTCGGATGAATGACGCATTCCATACTTTTCACCTCAGCAAGCTGCTTGCTGGACGTCTCAGAGTAAAATCACTCGTTCTAGTGGAGTCCTTGCATTGAGTGTGAATATGATGTAAAAACTTGATTGGCGAATTCCAAATGGTGGTGAGATGTGGATTCTTGTGTCGCAGGATATTATTAATGCAGGCAAAAATGTTTGGGTGTTTCACATTCGGTATAATCTTGTTCGTTAATAAGTACTAGATGTTCGGGACAGTGTAGCGAGGTTGAGCTTGTTATGAGCTTGCATAGAGATCTATTTTCGTGCTAACATTCATGTCTCGCCATTCCTCAGCCAGATTTTCGGCTTTTTTTTATTTTTTTT